>CAAKHB010008548.1:59075-72588 GCA_901007665.1 Aeoliscus strigatus
TCTGTTAGTTTATTTTTATTCTCTACTGTACAGACTACATCCCCGCCTGGGGAAACTTGGACACGGCGCAGTCTGCTGTCTCTTGTTGACGCGACCCCAACGCATTATGGTCTACACCAGGGGTGTCCAAACCGGTCCTCGAGGGCCGCATATCCTGCAGGTTTTCCATGTCACCCTCCTCCCACACACCTGACTCAAATCAGCAGCTCGTTGTCGGGCCTCTGCCGAACTTCAGAGACTGATTCAGGTGAGGTAGGAGGAGGATGACATGGAAAACCTGCAGGATATGCGGCCCTCGAGGACCGGTTTGGACACCCCTGGTCTACACTGTCTTGGTGAGTGACCATCAGTCGTACACTACTTTGCGCACTGCATTGTGGGATATTTGAGTGACTATATAGGGTAGTTGGATGATCACTAAGGATTCAGACACCGCTACAAAATGGCGTATCCACCATATAGTGAGTAAAGAGTGATTTCGGACACAGCCTAAGTATATTTAAACACCTTTTCGATATATTACTGCTGCACCATGTCAGCGTCTATCGTTCCATTGCCCTCTAACTTTGCTCTCATAGCTCCGTCTGTCTGCTCCCGTCCTTTTGAACATTTGCCAAGTTGAGGTCTGGGAAAGCTAAACATGACGGTGAAAGTTTTCAGGTTGTTCAGAAATGCAGCAATGCGTCAATGAATCTTTGAGGTGTGTTTTCATTCAGCACGGCCTCTCCCGGGCCCAGCAAATATCCTGTATGTTCAGTGGACAGCTTCAAAGGGAACAAGCGTCCTGTGGCAGATGAGAGGTGACTGCATTAATTAGCCCACCATTTTTCAAACACTATACCTGTTCTCAGAAAAAAAAAATATCAAAGCAGCAGAATCAGAAAAGCGCAAACCTCCTGTCACTAGGAAACTTGAATTTCAATAATATATTAAGACGATGTAACTAGCCTAAATAAAATTATCCTGCGTGCTTGCATTGGAAATCATGGTAATAATATAACTGCTCTCTGAGCAGTATTCATCACAGCTACTGTAATATCACATTGAGACTGACATATGTGTTGACAGGGTTATTGGACAATCACAGTTTTACATTGGGCGTTTGGACATGTGCAATGAAGGGCACTCAAGTGTCACTGAAGGGATTGTGACCAATGAGTCGAGATCCCTCAGTCATAGTTACAAATACAACAGGAGTAATTTGCTGTATTAAGCCTGAGGACCATTAAGAGAAATAGGATTCAGACTTCTTGTCCCATCCGAAGAGTAACGCCGGCTTTACACCGTCTGTGCTCTGTGAACCACGCTCCGTCAAATCTCACCGGATGCGTTTCCAGTGTGGCGCAGCTCCGGTCCGTCAGTCACGAGACCGACAAGTTCCCGCGGTGAAAACAGGTACAATCGTGTGAAACTACATGTAATCCAGGAAAGAGTCAGAACAACAGTCATGTCTCCAGGTGGAGAAGAGTCGGACTTGTTTGTATTTGACTTTTTTTTCGGTGTTTTGTGCTTTTATCCTAACCCACTCGATGGATTCTGTGCGAAATTGCTGCATCTCTGCTCCGGTGCTCTGCTCCGTCCCTGCTCCGTCCCAGCTCCGTCCCTGCTCCGTCCCTGCTCCGTCCCTGCTCCGTCCCTGCTCCGTCCCTGCTCCGTCCCTGCTCCGTCCCAGCTCCGTCCCTGCTCCGTCCCTGCTCCGGCCCAGCAGAGACGCAACGTACCGCAGTCTGTGGGAGTTAACACACTGACTAGAGTGGAAACGTATCACGTCCGGTGCCGTGTCGAATCGGAGAAGGACTGTAGGCGCATTCGGTGTAAACTGGGGGTCAAGAGTGTGAAGTTAGCCTCACTGAAAAGACGCACTGGACCCTAGTTACTAAGGACTTGTGATGTTAATTTGTTTGGCCAGCGCAAGTGTCTTTACAAGCACCATTTAATTGAAGTCTTTGCATTTGAGAAAAAGCTTTTTTATTTGTTATTTCACACTTTACACATTAAGACAGCTTGATTGGACGGTGTAACAGTGGAAGTTAGAACCTAACAGTAAATACAGTAATACAGTAAATGTGAATTTAACCATCTCCTATTGAGCCTATTGTTGTTGCTGTTGTTCTTACAAACCCGTGGTAAAGAAGCTGTCCAGTGGCCCTTTGTCTTCCTCCCCATCATTAACTCTTGCCAGGATCTGTTCATATGACACTAGTTCTGTTATATTTTCAATCCATTTTTTATAGTCTGATGAGGATGTACTTCAACAGAGGATATCAGTCATGAACATTAGTTCATTGACTAACATGACCACAAACTGTAGATTTAGTTAATGTGACACAATGAATGTTTGTCTCTGTGGGGAATCATTGAGCAGGGAAATGGACAATGAATGACACACAAGTACTGTAGAGGTCAAAAGTGTGTGAAGGTTTAGCGCGGTTTAGAACAAAAGAACTTCAACTTCAGAATGTCTCAGAAGTCACAGTAAATGACAGATCTTTAATATGTACAGAGACAAATGGGGCTATCCAAGACTTCTCCTTGAATACTAAAATCAGCTCTGTATTCTTATCTGATTTTGAAATGTAGCACCGTTAAATGTCTGAGCTGGTTTGAGTTCTTGTTTGTCAGTCAACTGGCCGTCTGTGTCCTCCTCATTCCCAGTTGTCTTGTCAGCCAACCTCACCCTCGTCCTTCCCTGTAACCTGAATGTGTGTACTGAGGTCCTGTGTTTGGCTTCATCTGATTATCTGAAGAGAAAGAAAAGAAACAAAGCAGCCTTTTATTTGTCCCACACTGGGGAAATTCTGTTACTGCACACGTTGAACATATATATATATATATATACACGTAGCACAAATACAACACATACCGCCAGCTGGAATGATTGCCTTGCACCTCCGCTCGTACTCATCCCATTGACCAATCCGTCCACCTTGCATTCCCTCACGTTTCCTGAAGACCGTGGGATCAGTCCGTCAACTTGTTTATACAGTCTTCTTTGCACAGCGTGAATTATTTGTCTACTTCCTTCTGTGAGTTCTCGGCACCGTTCCTTTCGGGTTGAATACATCTTTCCTGCCACCATTAAACATTGGTGTCAATGACAGAGACTCCCAAATCCAAAGCTGAAAGATCTGTGCATTTTAAAGCCATTTGTTTGTGCTGCAGGCAATAGTTGATGGATTGACTGTATTTCTGGCAAGAGGTCTGGTTACTGAAAAAGTGTGATTCCTGTGATGGTAAAAAGTGTCCATTTGTGACACAGTCGCTCTGTTCTGACTGCTGCGGTGGGTTTAACAGCCAAGTATCATCATTCATATGCAACTACTCACCAGGGATGAAGAGGCCACTGTGGATTATCCTGTGACTCCCTGGGTGTTCAGTCCATAGGCGAGATCACACACAAACAAAAAGGAGACCCAGTAAGGAGGAACGGGTCAGACAGTGGAGAGATGACAACAATCATTGGTGATTGATCAGGCAAAAATTATTACTAAAAATATCACTATTAATATTAATATTAATGTTAATGAAATGTGTAACTTTGAGTCATAAAATCTCTTTACACTTAATAATAAGACCTCACCTGAAAAATTTGTTTTAAGACAGTCAAAAGTACAAAATTCTGCCAGTGGGACAAATGTATTTTTATATTACAAGCAAAAAAAATATGCATTTCCCAGCATCTAGGAAGTATTTTGTTTAAGCACCCAGAAGGAATGTATACAGAGCACTGAAAAGAGCATTAACGGACCATGTCAGCTTTTGTGAGAGAACAGATAAACATGTTTGAGTGGATGAAACTTAAAAATTCGGACTCCTACACAGAAACAAACAAGCCAATGTTTTACTCCAAACAGGAGACCGCAAATCACCAACAGAAAAAAGGACGTTGTTATATTGAGAAACAAGGAAATGCTATCTTTCTTGCATGAGTTAGACCAAAACTCCCACGTTACCTTTATGCATTCCAGCACCTGCTATTCATTTAAAAAAATAACAAACAACAAAAAACACTCTATTGGTCCCGAGGGGCAATTCAAGGTGCACAGTATTTGTCATTATCTGACAACATAAAAAAACAAATGAAAAGATCAATAATTTACAGTAATTTACAGATATACTTACAGATATACTTTTAAAGGATCCCTTCAGCATTGTCATGGATGAAGGGTTAGGGCTACATGAGTTCTCTCTGGGTACTCTGGCTTCCTCCCCCTTCCAAAAGCATGCCCGGTTAATTAGTCTACATTGACTGTTGGTGTTTGTGTGAATGGTGGTTTATATTTCATATTTGCTTGGCGATGAAGATGGTCCAGGTTGTACCTGCCATTCACCCATTGACAGCTTGGATCGCAACCCTTAGTGGGAGCAAGTGGAAGATGGAATACGCACAAGCAAACCTGTGGAAACATCTGTTTTATGTGTGGATTCTCTCACTCGTATTCCATTCATGGGTTTCTGCAGCAATATTGCCAACGGGGTCACCAACAGGAAACAAGCGAACTGCAGTAGAGATAGATGTACTCAGCCAGAGGGGGCAGGGAAGACAGTTGTGACTGTGGGATGGGAACACATGGAGCCTCACTGGGTAATTAAGAGACACAGAGATATGCCAGGCAAATAGGAGAGAGGGAGCAGGAAGGGAGAGAGGGATTGAGAATGCAACCCTATTGTGTTTCATGGAGGGATTTGGACGTCGAGGCACTGGTCTTGCGGTCTATCCTGAGGCCATGCTTTAGTCTCTGGTTACAACACCTGCCCTCCAAGCCCTCCCCCCTGAAAATGAGTTATCATATCAGACTACTGCATTATGGAAATGTCAGTATCCATTTGAATTTGGGCCTATCTGACGTGAAAGAACGGAGAGTTTCAATCCCCCGAGCTCGTTGGGACCAGCCAATGATGTCATGATAGTGTTTATGTGGAGCGATGGTGAGAAGAAGGTGATACTGGCAGGAGAGGCTGGAATTTATAAAGGCTGATGTAATGAGGCCTGATTGAGCTGGTCCCTGGTTCATATCATTTCGTAGGTCACTGCCTTCATGTAAACTGCAGCACTATGCCTAGTTTGAGGGATGATAACTATGTGTAATACCATCTTTGTTCAGGACATTTACTGTTCTTGCATCAGTCTTGACGGTACCTAACAATGTGAGTGCAACAGTATGAGTGAATGAGGTATTTATATATTCAGCACAGACAGTATTTATAGCAGGAAACATAGCTGAATTCTTGGTCTACTTTCTCACCCTCCCATGGTGCCTCTTCTGTCTCCCGGTGGAGTTATAGTCTGTCTATATATGTGCATACACAGGACACTTTACATATTCTTCCACTTGCTGCACAGTTGTATATATACAGTATATTGTATGTAAAAGTAGATGAGGGAAACACAGTATAACAGGATATTTCTTTGTGTATTTCCAGCACCTGCAGATTCAGAGTCTACCTCTGTACAAGTTCATCCTTACCTGATTTCTTGCCACCTGAAAATGATGCTACATTTTCATAGTGGATAAACAAACGTTTATTTTGTCTCTTGCTTGACTTCCCCTCACAGATGTGGACCTGCTGGTTTGTAAGCACCAGGGTCCATCCTGCTGCACCCGAAAGATGGAGGAGAGCTACCAGTTAGCTGTGAAGCGGGAGACGGTCCACAACATCCACTCTTACAGTTATGAGCTTGAACACCTCATCTCCCGTCACTCGGACGCCTTTCAGGGTAAGTGCTGAGGCAAAAAAAGGCAAGGTTGGGTTGGACAGGAATGGATATGGGACTGTTGTTGATGGATGCTGGGTGGATTGTGAACTTTCTGTCTGGTGCATATATGGCCCACTGGTATGGGGACTTACATCCCACAACACAACACAACACTCGCAGACATTTAGCCTAATATCAGCCATCTTTAATAATAATCCATGAACCAATGAAAAGAAATACTTCCAGTATTTGATTGAAAAAAAGGGTTTCTGCTCAGTTCTCAGGAGGCCACAGGAGCTGGCGTGTGTGTAACCGAAAAAAAATGGGCTTGGGTTCGCTCCTTCCCCTTTCCCTTCTTCAGTGGCTTTGACAAGAATTGTGGAAAATGATCAGATAGTTGAAATGAGAAAAAGAGGGTATAATGGCCGATTTGACCGTTTGTAGCGTTTCATGGAAGATATACCCTTTGCCATTATCTGATCCTGTTTTCAGGACACTTCCAGAAGTAGTACTTTTCGCATGTGCTCTAAATTACTACTTCTGGAACAGTGAAGCAATCACTGCACTGTTATTTTCTGTATGTGCATTGTTTTGTTTTGTATTGTTATTCCTTTCTGGTGCTATATTTGTTCATGATGCTTGATTGGCTCGGTCAGTTCCCATGTCTGAGTTGCAGACAAACAAGGCTCTGTTTTGGATGCAAACATTGTCTCAGTCAGGTCGTCTGGCAAAAGGCTTCACCAAGTGAGTCAAGCGGTGATCTAGCTTCCCAAGCGTGTCCTCCCTCCTGCCTGCAGTAATTGCAGTGTCATTTGAATTGAAACATTTCCGAGAACATTTCCTCCCAAACCTCCTGCACTATCTCACAGTGCCGGGGACATGTATTGGCTGTATTTAGAGCAATACACATTTTAGCATAATGAAAGTGGGCTCATAAGATCGAAGCCAACTTTTATTTTATGATGGATGCCGGGGTCCAAAAGGGAAATCTCAAGTCTAAAACCCTAATAGGGTTTCATTTATGATTATTATTTTCAGATTGTTGTCATGGCAACCCAGGACTTCACACAGTATTTTAAGATAATCTCCTCCACAGCTGCTTTGCAAAGGAGTTTAAATAGGATTCCAGTTATTCATCATCATCATTAAGATCTTTCCATTCTTACCTCATACCTGAACCTGTCTGGAGAAATGACTGGGTGTTTCACATATCCACAAAAGGCCAAGATGGAAAAAAAACAATGGAATAACACCAGATAATCGAGTATAATGGGGCCGAGATGTGTGATGATGTCACAAGCCCTCAATTTGCAAAGCCTTCTAAGGACAGTCTCTGTGCTGTCTGAGTGACTCAAGGGGAATGTGAAGTAGCAAATGGCTCATATCATGTACCGCATGAAGTAATGAGAATATGATTTTGGCTGATACCACTGGTGCTGTTATTCACACGCAGCATGGAAAATTGTTTGTGGGTAGTTTTCTTATTCTAGTCCTACTGGCTTGTGTCTCAGCTGCATTCCGTTCAGTTCAGCAGTCATTTGTCTGTTGCCTAAATATGTTCTTTGTTTGTGAATCTGCAGCTTTTATTTGACATTTTCCTCCATGGTGTAGCTTCAAACTTCATATAGCACAGGTTTCAATCTCACACTGTAAACCTCATGATCACAGGTCTGTGTGATCATGTCCATGAAACATTGCTGCATGAAATTCTCCTCAGTGTTTTTCTTTATACAGTGCAGACCTGGTGACACTGAATGCTAACAAAATTGAGTAGTTTCATTTTGATAAACCACAAATACATATGCTTGTGCAGACATGTGGAGTGCCAGCTGCCAGAACTTTGACATTAGAAAGTTGACCTACGAATGTGCAGCTATTCAATTCAATTCTATTCTGTTTGTATAGCCCAACATCGCAATTACAATTGGCTTGATGAACTTGATGGACAGTCTGGACAAAACCCTCTGACCTTTGATCCTCAGTCAGGGTGAGGAAAAACTGCCCAAAAAACCCTTTAATTGGAGAGAAAAGGCAGAAACCTCAGGGTGGACCACAGAAAGAGGGGTGGACAGACTATTAGGCATTGAATGTACAGACAGCTTCTCAAAGCTGCTAAAGAGTCCAACAGTGCATGTCCTTCCATGTCTGTCCAATCATTGGCAGCTGGAGGAACCGGGAGATGAGGAGGCTGTCCCAATCCTGGCAATGCTATGAGTGCTGGCAATGGGGGGGTGAGTCGGTCACCCAGGATGTGTAGGCCCAGAAGTAACAGCAACTCCAGACTGGGTATTTACAATAAATACCACTTCATGCCAACCTCAGCGCTGTGGTGACATTTGATTATTAATGATGTGGAGACTGTGGCTTGTAAAAGCCCAAATGGTGCCCTGGCCCATTGCTATTTTGTTCTTTTCAGCCTTTCAACCCTGCCGGTAGCACTCACGGACATACAGATGGGTCTTACTGTGAAAGAACCAACCCAGTAAAATTCAGTTTTTCCTTTTACAAAAGACGGACTAACTAACTACACAACTTCACAAGTGATCAAAAGTCCAGCCTTTTCTGACTTTTATGATTGTTAACACCCCAGAAAATTACACGACTACTGTGCCAAGCTATTGTGGCAATAATACTAGTTTTTGGTGTGATGTATGATACGAACCACAGCATACACATTTTGCACATACATCTCAAATACAACACAGACTGGCTGCATCTCAGAATCAACCTGCGGATTAGTGAGTTTCAGTTGAAAAGATGTGCCCCTTCAAAAAGACAGTGTCGTGTGTGTTGTGTGTGTGTGTGTGTGTGTGTCTGGATGTGTGTTTTTGTTGGCCTGCCCATGTTTTCACAGCCCTGAAGGTCCTACAGCGCTTTGTCATGTGTGGGGGTTGTCCTGTCATGAATATGACCCCATAAACAGAAACCACATCAAGGACAGAATCGTGTTTTTGTACATTTTTTCTACTGTTAATGTATTAGCAGGATGACATATTAGCTTTCCCTGAACATACAGATACAACCAAGGCTACGGTGCCTTTAAGTTCAAGGCATCACTATTTCTGTTGTCCTCTTTTGTACACACAATCAAGCACACTTTCCTAATCTGCACCACAGATAAGTATTGAGCCCTGATGGTACAAAGGTGTCAACCCCATAGCCCAGTCTAAGCTGTGACAGCTCAGAGTTGCTATCAAGGGCCTTAGCCTTTCAGCCTTTTTTTTTTAGATAATCAGATATGCAGTGATCTCTCGCTGGCTGGACACCTCTCAGTGGCCTCCAGATCGGATTGTTGGTGCACTGATGAAATTGCAGCCGGACTTCTATTATTTCAACAAAAACCTATTGTGAATTACATTGAAGATAATACTCATTGATTGAGAATACTCACTCACTGATGACACATGTCAAGAAAAAGACAAGGTTTATATGGAACCTAGCCTGGACATACCAGGAGCCAATCTAGTTTGGTCTGCAGAAATGACAAAATTCCATTAAAACAAATACCATCAGTCTATCTGACATAGGTGGGCTCAGAGTCTGTGGCCAGGTCTCAACAGGATGATGACAGTGCTGTGCCATCAAATATGGCTGCAGCTGATGAACAGCAGCCATTTTAATTGTCTTTGGTGTTGACAGTAAACGAGTTTATTAACGAGCGAAGGAACTATTTATGTCTCTCAAGCAAACTCTGCCGTTGACTTGTTTCTATTGCTCTGATAACGTCACCTTGTTCGTTGCTCTGAACAGTGGTATCACGGTGCAATCGTGCGCAGTATTATTTTGAACTGTCACCCCTTGAGTTGGAAACGTCTATCAGTTGTTTCCAGATGGGTCTGCTTCTCTAGGCAATCTGGAACCTGGTCTGCAGCTTAAGTCTATGACACATGTGTGTGTTACTGTAATATCTGAACATATCGTACATTTATAGTGTGCATGTGTGCATGTGAATGGGGCCATGACACATAAATGTCTGTGTCAGAGACATATGGGCATGTATAGTATTTTACCGCCTCAGGGCTCCACTCAATGTCTCTTTTTAATCAATGAAAGTGCATTTGGAGATAAAAGTATAGGTGCTCTTCAATGAAGCGTGAGAAAGTGAGAGAGTGGAGCTTGTCTCATTTCTCACTGAGGCGATGTTCATATCTGATCCTTGTTTCAGCCTTGACACAGACTCTCCTGGGAGACATGGAAATGAATGTATTTGAGAGACAACAACCTAAGGACCCGGAATTACAATGGACAATGGACTGCACAGTCTGCACAATACATCACCATCTGTCCTTAAACTCAGTCAGGGGGAGGATAAACTGTCAAAACCCGTTTTAACAGGGTAAAACAGGCAGTCACGCCAGGAAGGGCTGCGGTAATAGAGATCCTTTTCCCTGGGCCTTAGTTACCAAGAGCAACGACAAAGTGTGAGACTTTTAACGGTATCAGTATAAAATATGTAAAATGTAATTTAGTCTTTAAGCGGCAGAGACAAACCAACACAAATTAACTCCAAGTCATCAAGGTCCAAAGGCGTATGTAACCAGTTCAGGAAATAGACCAGTCCTGGGAAGGAGTCCATCCGCGAAATGAGCCATGGAGCCTCATCCTTTGTTTGATGGTTAGCTGGCTGGTAGGTGTGGCTCCCGCATTGTCTCACCAGACGTTCACAGGTGGACGAATGGAGCCTACTGTAACATTTTGTCAGCCTTATTAATTAATCATTACGTATGTAACTGGAGCCAAAAAACGAAGACTGAAAATTTCCCTGTTGTGGGACAATAAAGGCATATCTTAACGTTGTTTTTTTACATATATTTAAAAAAAGAAAATCCACTTTCCACCGTCAAGGCTATTCCTGGGTGTAGTTTACAAATACACATTTATTGCGTTTATGTGTAAGTATATTGTTCATTTGTACTTTTACGCATGTCCATGCAAGTGACCTGAATATTGAATCACCTGGCTGTTCTTTCATCTGAAACTGGTCTTTCTATCTTCTGCAGTCTGCAGTTGTGTAGAAGACCTCTTACTAATTTGGACTGTGATCATTTTAACTGCAGCCTATCTCACGTCAGAATTTTTTCCCCTCTCGCTCCATGTCTGCATGTATTTTTCTCTGCAGATGTTTTGACCGACAAACTTGTTCCTCAGAGGCTGATGCTTGGACACACTATGACATGCACCATGAGATCATGTTCAAATTAGGGAGGATATCCGGAATCTGTCCCTACACATCCCATTTCATCACACAGGGTGGAGAGGAAACGTGTCTATGGACATAGGACTGAAGTGAATACATTGTGTATTTGAGTGAGAATGAAAGGTGGGATTACAGAGAGGAGAAACGCTGACTGAAACTGATGACTAAAAGATTCCACAATTACCTCAGCTTGTCATTTGCCTCTTTCAGATCAGTTTGGATGTGTGAGAACGCGTGCTCAAAGATATTTGAAAATAAAGGTATTAGTCTTCCTCTGACTGGTGTGTGAATTCAGTGACTAGTCGGGAACCTTTGCAACACTTCCTCTGGTGTGCATGTAAGCAACATGCTTCATTTGCTGTTGTCGATGTTCAACAAAATAGAAAAAAATAAGTCCTCTTCCATCTCCTTCACCAGAAATTACTCCTTCATTTCTTTCATTGTTGTTATTTCCACTCCCCCTAACAAACCACCAGACTTTGCATTTTACATTCAAAGCAGAAATTAATGTGGTTTGTGTAGGTTAGCCTGCTGCCAATCGCCACAGCTATAATTTGACATTCCTATAATAAACATCAAATGAGGAAAAGCCCCCCAGACCCCATTTCTCCATCCCTGAAAGATGTTCTGAAACTTTATTTCTGACCCCGATTTAGCACAAAGACCCTGACAGTACAGAATAAACCAGTCTTACTACATGCATCTGGGTTTCAGGGTAATCAGATAATTACCAGACATATCCCTGGGATTACTGGCTCTGTCACTTTGGGTTCAGCTCTGCCTTTTCCTGTGTCCTGTGCTAAACTGCTGCATCCGTTCTTATGATGCTGATCCCAGAAGACATCCGATGTGTATGGGAACAGCGAGTATGAGATATGCAGCAGATCCTAAGAACGTGTATGTGTGTGTGTGTGTGTGTGTGTGTGCAGTATTGATCATGTTACTTTAGAAATGTTGTTTAAAATGTAACATGTAGTTATGCACAGCAGTAACTATTTCAACCTTCTCAACTGTTTCAAATGTTTCTGTGTCTGTGTTGAACTTACAGCAGCATCAACACTGACTACTGTTAAACTGCTTTAAAATTGCAAAACACATCAATTAACATGGTTATAGAATTCATTCAGATATAAAATAATGTCAGAAAAACAGACTTAAACAATACAATTACAAAACATCTTGCCCTGGTATGGCAGAAAAAAGTAACTACAAATGTAATTATGTATGTATGTATAATGATTTTGTAATTAACATCCACAGTTCCTCCCCAGCTCTTGTGTGTGTCTGTCTTTCAAAGTTCTTGTGTCTGATGCAACAAAAATATTTGACAGTCAACATAATAGTTTCCCCGTGTTTTGAAGAGTTCATACACAAACTTGACTCCATGTATTAAAATGAGTAACTGTTGTGGGAGTATGAGGAAATAGCTGTCACAAACTGTTCAGATTTTCATGTCAGTGAGCAGGAGTGGCGTCCTTTAAATACCTGTGGGAGATCAGGGTGTGTGCTTATTGTGGACTTTTAATGCACAAATACAGAAGCGTGGCAATATATAAGTGTCCTTCTGTAGTGACTCACCCATCACTTCAGCCAAAAGTAAGTTGGCCTTCTCAGCTACATTCAAGTCAACTCTCTGTTGTTTCCATGCTTCTCTCTCCTCGCCTTTGCGGCTCCTAAACTATGGTTAAAGACTCACAGCTGTAGAATTTACTTACGACCATCCATTCATTGCATTGCAGTGGACCAGAGGGAACAAAATGAGAGCAATGGATCTTTATCATGTTGACTTTTCCTCACATTGTCTTCCCACAGGTGGTTTTGTGACATAAATGGTGTAGGGGCTTGTGCCCAATTAAAGGCTCATGCTAGCCCATAAATTAAACAATCCATGCATGACCCCTTGTATGCCTGATTCTTAATAAAGCAGAAAAATGAAAACAGGAGTCACACCTGCCATGAAAAAGGGTAAAATCCTTCATTAGTCGTCTTTTGATGTCGGACTCCTTTTACACCTCAAAGTCCGAAGGGTCTGTTTCTTGTTAATCTAATGTCAGCCCAAACGATTCCTTTGTGACTTTCATGAAAATCTGGAGTGCAGTTTCTTTCAGGAAATCAGCATTCATTATGACTTTCCATGTGGTGTATTGTTGTTATCAGTTGGATTTTTGGTCGCAAATCATCGAAATAATAGATTTGTGCAGGTTCGACTGAGTGTCTGGAGGATGTGCAGCAGAAGCAGCGGATTAAATGTCTGTGCACATACTTCTTTGCACAGATATCGTGCTAATATTATAAATGGACACTGTGATTTAAATGTGGATAGAGAAATGGCGGGTTAAGACCTGTCAGCAGTCCTCCCCAGGCTGGCCTGACATGTAACCCTGTTTTGGCATCAGCCAACTGAACATCCTTCCCTCAGCCCCTCACCCTCAGGGTCTGTCGCCTCTGTCCTCATCCGTCTCCAATGAAATCATTCCTTTGCCCCCCGATCATGTTTCTGCACCTTTAACTCATCTCGTCCAATATCCACCTCTTTTCCTCGACAACTGCCATTTGGGGATTCTCATCGTCTCACAGTTTGTTGGGGTTGCCTGTTTTTTCTTTTTTTGATTGGGACC
>CAAKHB010008548.1:82230-110402 GCA_901007665.1 Aeoliscus strigatus
GCACAACATTTATCTATGAATTCATATTCAGCAGTTTCAGGGGGTTAAAAGTCTGTTTCCAATTTAATCTTACATCAAGTCTTCACCCTAAAATTAAATGATTTATGGGGGCTTTTTGTCCCCATGCGACTATGTAAAGAGATTTATGTCATTGATATAATATGTTCCCTATAGACTCGTACTGGACCACAAACCACGTGTCTGACCTCGATCCTAACCTACAGCTCATTCTAAAACCAACCAAGTCTTGACCCCCAACCTGCATTCATTGTTGAAATTGCACAAAATGCACTCAATATGGAAGAATGACACACACACACACACACACACACACACACACACACACACACAGAGTACAGTTTGGCGGCTCTATTGCCACGTGCTACCTCGAACTCCTGGCCTTTTCAAATCAGTGTATTTTTACAAAGCCACAGGGGCCCGTCAAGGAAAACTGTTAAATCTCCAATGCGCAACTACTGTGTCCGTGTAGCCCCCTTCACCTTTACACCGTAATGTACCCCCCACCCACATGAACACAGACTGTTTTATGGTACTGAGCTCTCTGTTACTGAAAAGCACAGAAAGTCACCTAATCTTTAGTTTTGTAGCCTTTGTTGTATGTGACAAGCACAAAGTTGTTGTTTTTTCTTCTCACATTGTCATAATATTATATAGAGTTGTTATTAAAGGAATGATTGTGACAGTGTGGTTTTAGACTGGGATGTTATCCCAAAGCATTTTGTGGTTGTTCTCTCTCTAACTTAATGTGCTGCAGACTACGCAGAGTCTGCAGCACAATCTTAATGCGAGAGTACGTCATAGTATAGGACCTGAGTGACAGCCCTCTCACTATACACATACATCATATACAGTACTGAAGCCATCGCGTTGTAAGAAGTCCATCCTGTGACAACGCTCGTGAGCACACAGGACAGTTACTACTGATAACCAGCGGAGGCAGCAGCACCAAATACTGTTGAAACATGTTCCTGGAGCGTGAACCTAGGACAAACAGAAGTGGTTATGGATAATGGGGGAGTCTATGTTGAGTTATACAAAACTAAAAGAACATTAGAGCATAACCAGTGAATGTTGTTACTATTGGACCCAAGTCCAATCTGTGGCTCCAGTGCGCAGTGGTTCTCCTCGTTCACTGCATGCCATGTTGAACTCAGCTCAGTGTTTATGGTCTCCTAGCACAGACTGCTGTTTGTTGACATGGAAATATATGGTTGTTTGACATAAAGCAGGACTGTATATCTTATATGTGTAGAAGATCATCAAACTTGCTTGATCACCCAATTCAATTTGACTTGCACATTCATTTACTGTACTTGTACCTTGCCATATTCATAGGTTTTCCTTACCCATGAATTGTAGTAGTGATCCAAAGTTCAGCAGTTTATATGCACATCTACCTTATTGGCTTGTTGGTTTTACCCCAGCTTCTCATTACAGCCGATGGAGGAATGATAATAGCAGTCTGGGGCTGTAGATAATGGAAATCAGGAGTAGTGGGGTGACTGGAAGGCTTCCATTCACTGGGACTGGACTTTAATAGACTACAGTGGATGGCAAATACTGTTTTCTTTTCATCACTTGTCATCTTACCGTTTTTATTTGCTTATCACTTGATGCTTGACATGAAAAAGGACATTTGATGAATATTTTCAAAATGCGAAATGCAGCTGACTTTAGAATTTGTAGACATGTAGAACACTCTTAAGCAAGCACGGACACCAACAATGACATCAACAAAACAGAAAAGGCATGTGATCACATCAGTCACGTAGCAAAAGTCTCTCTTCCATTCACTCCTTTAATACAGTGTTGACACTCCCATAACATGGAAACATGAGCACTATCATCAAAAATAATCTTGGTGAAAATCATCTCCCAACCAGAGAGAAGATCTGCTTCCTGTAATGTCTTGAAATAATATGTCATAATATGTTAATTTTCAAAATAACACACCAAACACAGACTCCCAGAAGCCCACAGTGAATATGGGACTGGACAGACAATGACGACAGTGCAGCTCTTCTAGGCTGTAGGCTACAGGGGCGAGTCCAAGTGAATGCTGTAGAATACAATATACAATTACCTATTGGCAAGTTCATGTGGCTCGTGCACTCTACAAGTCTTCAGCAACAATGATGATCGCAGCAAGAAACTACTTGTACTTGTTTTCCATTTGGAAATAAACACACGATTACAGCAATCATAGCATGAATTGGTTCTGGTGGTGGAATTTATTACACTTACACTTTCTATTCTTGTTCTATAGGTTGATGTCACCACTGTTGTTTTTGAAGCTCAGGTCATGTTACCTGCTCTTAATTGGTATAGTGAGAATGAGAAATAAAAGGATGGGGTGGGAGTAGAATTTCCTTATACATTACTGTTTTCCTTTTTTTTTGCGGGTGGTCGGGGGTGGGGGGTAGCAACGGCCCTGCTTTATTATTGATATGTATAGGAGCCAACTGAGTTAAAATCAAATCATGTATTTTGTAGTCAGTTCCAGTCTCCAGCCCACTGCAGCTATTGTTCTGGTGGAATTCAGAGACATATGCCATTTTCTTTAATTTTCAACTTTTTCATCTAAAGTAGTCAATGACGTTTACTCCACAACAAATGGTACATATAAAATACCTTCCCTGCTGTGTGTGATTTTGTGTGCAATCCAATCCCAGTGTGATTTATGTTGGAGGGCTGATGAGACCACCTACTGATGTGATATAACAGTGATATTTTTTTCTGTATTTAGTATTTGTCCAGTGTTAGCTGACACAAAATATCCTCACAACCACTTAAATTGTGTGTGCCGTTGGCAGCATGTCTAATCCTCAAACTCACTGACTGACTGACTCAGCAGTCCATTAGCTAATGATGGTGGGAGCAGCCTCAGTCTTCTCCTGTCAGCCCCACATCTTATTTTAATTTCTGCATGAAATACAGCAGCCTTCAACGCCACAAGAAAAAAAAATCTGCTTATGATTGATTGGGAGGCCAGTTAATATGAATCTGAATGTAAGTGAGGTTGGTGAAGTCGTATCGGTTTAAAAACAAACTCGTTTATCAGACGTGAGCTTGATTGTTAACAGATATAAGATTAATAAATAGTATTGGATGTCTACATAGCAGACATCTGACGTCTGCTATGTAGTTGGACACGAAATAAGAAATGATATGAGATCAATGAACAGATACTAGAGGATGGCAAAGCTATTGTTTGAATTCAATTAAAGACCCTACTTTCTCTACACTGATCACAATCTGTTGCTGTAAAACACTCTGGGATTTATCCTCAATATGGAACAGGAAACATCATTTCAGTAAGATGCAAGCATGGGAACGGTGAACTACATCACGACACAATCAGCAAACAGAACTAGTTGCATCAGTTCTTCTCACTAGTGTATCTTAACTATCATCTGGGCTTTGTTGCTGCTGAAGTATGTTTTTCTGACCTCCCACCACTCCAACAGCTCATCCCTGTGTATGTCCATACCTACAGCACCTGCAGCACCTGATGCCTGCGCTGCTCTTTCTAAAACCTTCAGCCTGGCACAATAATGTCCCGCAGCTGCGGACTGTGCATGGATGCCGACTGCATCTGTGTTAGGATTTTAATGCTAATTGCTCGTTCACTGGACAGCTTCAAAGAGACATGTGGAAGTCAAAGTTTATATTCTTCTTTGCTTGCATGGGAATGTTCCGCCGTGTCCCAGACACAGACACCATGAACTCGCATGACCTTATTCTGTCTCTTTCTCCATTTTTTGCGGTATGATACAAGTCGAAAATGTCTGGCCACATGGCTGTCATTCTGTGAACAAAGATGGACAAACTCCAGAGTAACGCCCAGAGAGGACAAAAAAGCAAGGGCTACTCATTTTAATTCATCAGCGATTTAATCAAGGTAAACTGTGTGTGTGTGTGAGCGCGCGAGAGAGAGAAACTTAACGTTCTCTTTTGTGAATCTGTAGGACTTTCTGCTGTGATGTATGGGTGTTTGAATCTCTTTCTAATTAGCAATGACATCATCTGAGTAAGGGAGAAGTGTGTGTTGTGTGTGTGTGTGTGTGTGTGTGCATGAGGGGGGTGGCACTGGTGGTGGTCTGGGTGATTGACACATTGCAGAGGGAGGATTAAAGAGAAAAATTAAGACAGAATGATTTAGGAAGAATGACTAATATACCTCCCAGGGGAGAGAGAGAAATGAAAGCAGGGCGAGAGGATTCATGTTATAAATCATCTCTACTTATCCAAGGCTTTCTGGGAGAGGCCAATGGGCAGGCTGTCAAATTAGCTTATGAGGAGTTCAGGGACGGTTCAACTGTATATGCTGAATATCTACACAGTTACTCGACAGTACATGTTTGCATTGTGGCTTAAATACGCAAACATTAGTTTTTTTGTCATGTATTGACCTTTTGTCCTCACAAACCGTTGTTTTGGAGCCTGAATACGATCGTTTTTGAAACCAGGGGCCTGTACCACGAAGCTCGATTTATGAGTCCTGGATCAACTCAATTGATCCAGGACTGACTGATAATCGGTACCACGAAGCTGGATATCAAATCGCTAATTCAACCCAGGTTTGTCTCATCCAGACCCGTGAACGTGCACATATAAGAGGTGTATTCTGAGCAGACCAATCACAAACAGGAGCGCACGGACGGGAGACAGAGCGCCTCCCGCTGGTCACAGAGGTTAATGCTGGAAAAGTAGGAGGAGGAGTCAGTGATTGTAGAAAAGACAAACACTGGAAGCTGCCAGAAGACGACAAAGTGGCTGACAACGAATCTCAGACTGTGTAAATATGTACGTTGTTCATTAATGCCTCAATGAACCTACAACATCCATGAATCCCTCGAAATCACATGATTTATTTTTTTCCCAGATAAGAGATCAATATTGAAATTCAATCCAATCATATCAATATACCAAGTTGATCGTCTGTATTAGGAAACTATGAAAACCAAAGAGGAGGACAAAGAGTGTTTGACGGACGGACTAAACAATAAAAACTACAGGCTCCAACGTCTAATGGTTACTTCCATTTATTAAGGCTAAAATCAAACAGTGAATCCCACAAAAAACCTTTAAAACACAGTGCAAGCCAGTGAGCAAACGAGCGGTCAGCAAACAGTAGGACCCCCCCCACACGCACACACACACCTGACTCCTCCCCAGATGTGACACAAAGAAGGAGGCTACCTGGACCTACAGTCTGAATCTAATCTGATGGATCTGTGTTAGAGATGATCAGGGACAAAGAACAAAAATATCATGTCCCTCTTCAAAAAAGAGGGGGAACCCTCAAACACCATGAATGAAGTGTGGAGATGACACTGTTCACATTTCCTTTACTGAACCACATGTATGGAAAGTGTCTCGTGAAGACAATGAACTCATCTTTTAAATCAGTGAGGTCAGAGGTCACTTGGTGGACCACCGACAGACGGTGTTTTTGATGAGTCACTCCACATCTCCCACTGAATAAAGGAAACGACCCTTGTCAACGTGTCAAAGAACCTCAGGGTGATGTACACTGACTGTGGTCCAGGGCGTGAGAATCGGTCAAATTCAGTGAAATTTAATGGGTCAGATCGGTCCCGGAAGATTCTTTCATGCCGTAACTCTCTCCTCACCACCTGTCTTACGTGGAGGAATGGGCAGGTCATTGTTTTTCTGGACATCTGATTGGCCAGTGGATGGCGTTTGTAGGATCTGATTCAATCCTGACAGTTATCTTGCTCCAGAGCAGGATAGTTTTTCAGAGTAAATTACCATGGACACAGGTCTTGATTAAACAAAATCCGGCTCTGTGGTACCGAAGATCCAGGATCAACCCTGAAGTTATCTCGCTAAAACCAAAATCCTGCTTCGTGGTACAGGCCCCTGGGTTGTTCCTCATCCAAGAATCAGAGCTGATGTGCTTTTCAGTGGCCCATCACAGTTCTGTGCAAAGGCTGCAGCCTGTGAGAGCAGTGGGGTGGGAAGGACATTACATAGTGATGTCATTGTGACAAAATTCAGCCCATCAATGGAAAGATGTGAGCAGTGGTTATCCAGAAGGAGTACGCATGGCTTCTCTTTTGAGCACTTGGCATTTCCAGAAAAATGCTCGAGGAAAAGTGTGTTTCTTTCATCCCCCATATGTGCAATTTGTTGATGAAGTGATCGCAAAAGTGTATCAGAGGAAACACCAAATACTGTTCCGTGTGGCAGAGACTGTGCCAGCTAGCGTCACCATGGTGCCCTTTCACCAGATGTCACTGATCCCACCTGCTTGACCTCATACCAGTCGGTCTGGTTTCTGTACTGTAGTCACACCAGTTTCATCCATATTCCAGAAGTCTCCTGGTCCCAGGCTCCAGCTAGTTGCCTCTGGCTTTCTGAGGGAGTGTGAAGGGTGCCACCTCAAGACGCCTGTAAACAAGCCACTGCTGCCTTTTTCCTTGTCAGCCCACAGCACATTCATATGCCAGCTTTCTCACGCCATTTGGAGACCAAACATCAGATGATCTCGTAAGATTCTTCTCCAGCTGTAGTTCCAACAGGTGCTGCTGTGGTGCTTTGTACCCAACCACTGTAGTTGGGACAGTTGTCTGATTCTCAATCTCGGCTGGGAGTGAATACCTTGCAGTAGTGAGCCAAGGTAGGGTTGTTGACTAATACGTCCTCTGCTGTGCTCGTGATGGGTTTATTACAGAGGATCACGTGCCTGGCTGCCCTCAGCATCGCGTCAGGAGGTGCACTGCCACGGTCTGTTTTTCTTTTGTAATTCCTGACCATGACTTTTTGTTCTCCTCTCCTTTTTCCTGTAAATATGGAGTGAAAACGTTATTATTATGCATTTTGAGCTAAGTATTCACATGACAACTTACCCCAAACTGACTGTGACATGTTGACCCAAAGTACCTTAAAGTGAGTTTAGAACTGAACAACGACTGAGGTATGGCAGGATGTCTTACGCGCTCCTCTAACAAGTCGGAATTTGTCACTGTTTTTGTTCGCTGATTTTTCCATGAAGGAATATTTTTAAATGGTTAATTGGTGCTCAGCTCAACTCACAATGCTCCACAACACCGAGCAGGTGAAATTAATTTCAATGTGACAACTATGATTATTATCATTATTTTCAACATATCTGTATGAAAATGTTAAATGCACTTCTCTTATGTTCTATTTTTATGTGGTGCAGTTGGTGATGTGAACTCTTTGGTTTATCATGCTCCTTGATGGCAAAACCACCGGTAATTCGAATGAAATTGATGCTTTGGGTTTTCTTCGAACAAAACATAGTAATCAACAATGTGGTTGAACTAACAATAATCTCCCTGTGTGGTGGAATAGAACCCCCCCCCTCCACACACACACACACACACACACACACACACAATGAAAGAAAAAAAGAGAGGAAAAAGAAAAAGAAAAACTACCCCAGGAATGTGAACTAGTGATGTTTGGTCTAGTATTCTCTTCAAGTTCCAATGACTTGTGCTTTTTCTTGGCTCTATTTCATTTTTTCTGTTTCTTAAACCGCAAGATACCAAATAAAGCTAGTTGGTGCCCGTTCACTCTCTCTCTCTGTTTTATGCTCCCATCCCACATGCTGTAGTCTGGCAGCTGTCGATATTATCATTGATAATATTAATGTTTGCTTAGGCAGAAAACTTTGTTGTAAGCAATGCATGACCAAGAGTCGAGGGCGGAGTGACATTTATACAGTGGGTACAGAGTGTGTGTGTGATCAGACAGGATGAACAAAGCAGAAGGCAGGAACAGGCATTTGCATTACAGTTCACTCAGCAGGGGGTAGGAAGCAGGTAGAGACGTGGAGGTACTGTAGCCATTTGGTCCCAGGTGAACAAAAGGACAAGGACAGCACCAGATTATACCACCTATGTGTCAACGGACGGTGTAGAGGAAGGGGCAGAAGAATGTCTGGGTAAATTATCTGATTAACATCAGCATGTCTGTCTTATACTTGGAAGAAAGTATTTTTTCTTCACCCCCCCCCCCCACACACACACACACAAAGACAAAAAATAAGCAAAAAAAAAGCAGCCTGTTTCAAAACTTAACCAATCCTAAAGTTCTGTTGGCACATTGTACTTGAGGTTTTAGATCGATCTATCTATCTATCTATCTATCTATCCGTCCATCCATCTGTCTATCTATCTATCTATCTATCTATCTGTCCATCCGTCTATCTATCTATCTATCTATCTATTATCTATCTATTATCTATCTATCTATCTATCCATCTATCTATCCGTCCATCCATCTGTCTATCTATCTATCTATCTATCTATCTATCTATCTATCTATCTATCTATCTATCTATCTATCTATCTATCTATCTATCTATCTATCTATCTATCCGTCCATCCATCTGTCTATCTATCTATCTATCTATCTGTCCATCCGTCTATCTATCTATCTATCTATCTATCTATGACAGATTCTTCTGGAAAATGTTTTGCCTTAGTTGTTTTGGTGCATTCCTCCTGCCACTATTTACAAAACAATTAGTACAAAGTAAAACACCTCATTGATAACCTGAAAAGGTGTGTTACTTGCTCAAAATGGATAGTTCATTCCTCAAAAGCAAGTGTCATCAAAATGAAAAGTACTGACACTATAGTCCAATGTCTTTGTCATGTTTTCATGATGAAATGTTCAAATGTTCAAGACAGCACTACCATTTACACAGCCATTGACTGACTGACTGAACACACACCTACCTGTTGACTGACTGACTGAACACACACCTACCTGTTGACTGACTGACTGACTGAACACACACCTACCTGTTGACTGACTGACTGACTGAACACACACCTACTTGTTGACTGACTGACTGAACACACACCTACCTGTTGACTGACTGACTGACTGAACACACACCTACCTGTTGACTGACTGACTGACTGAACACACACCTACCTGTTGACTGACTGACTGACTGAACACACACCTACCTGTTGACTGACTGACTGACTGAACACACACCTACCTGTTGACTGACTGACTGAACACACACCTACCTGTTGACTGACTGACTGAACACACACCTACCTGTTGACTGACTGACTGAACACACACCTACCTGTTGACTGACTGACTGAACACACACCTACCTGTTGACTGACTGACTGAACACACACCTACCTGTTGACTGACTGACTGAACACACACCTACCTGTTGACTGACTGACTGAACACACACCTACCTGTTGACTGACTGACTGAACACACACCTACCTGTTGACTGACTGACTGACTGAACACACACCTACCTGTTGACTGATCTTTCCACAACAGTTGACATGTAGCGATCAATCACTTGCACTCACAGTTGTATCCATGGGCAGTTTAGGGTCGTTAGTCTGACCTGACTACTGAATGTTCTTGGTCAGTTATCATTCTCGTATTTATTAGTTATTATTAAATTTCTCTCTCTTTCTCTCTCTCTTTCTCTCTAAGGTTATAAAACCTGCTATAGGCCCAACAAAGCATGTTTGTCCATGTGCACATCCACTGTGCAACAGGCCATGGCAGCAGGAAGACGAGTGCCCCGGGAAACCTCCCAGAAAAGCTGTTAGCTGTTTCAGGCTATTCCAGTTTTTATACCATGGCCATTAAAAACTATTTGTGTCACTTGTGTGCAGAAACAAAATCAACATTACCCTTATATCCCCCTATCCCACACTATATTTGCACAGATACCTAAAGTCCTCCCCAGACGTAATGGTTGCAGCAAGTGGCAGCTGTCTTCACGGCCCCGTTTGCACCTTGATACCTGTCTGCATAAGACGGGGTACCGAGGGAATCAGGGGATCAGGGAATTCGACCTGTTCAGTTGCTGTTCATGGTTGCAGACCGTCGCTCCTGGGGGCACGTCTGTGTGACATATACATCTCCGACCATTTTGGACGGAGGACATGATAAATGTGATGTACTGATAAATATTTCTGAGGCGCAACTGTGTCACCAGTAGCTTGAAATGCTACAGTACCAAAATCACAAGGAGAAATACCAGAGGGCATATTGTGGAAAATCTGTGGACAAGAAGTTGAGTTGTCTGGTGCATTTCGCTGTTCGGTTTTACAACATGTTGCAGCGCACCCGTTGCTGTGGAAACGATAATATTTCATGTGAATTCTCAGTGAGAACTATGCCGGTGCAGGACCTTTCTGTTGCCAATGGTTGCACATAGCTGCACGTTTCAAATTGTTGTGCCTGGAGTCTGTGATCTGGACTGGACTGAATTCTCTAAGTTTTACAGTGCTTAAATCATTTTATAATGAATTTCACACAGTGTGGCCGATGGCACACAGCCAGTCTTGTGTGATTCTTTCGAATATTTTACGTTTCATATAACAGAAGACATCCTCTGTTTGACCACCTGAGCCATCTGAGGATGAGCGATCTGTGTGTTGCCATTCAGCTCTACCAGAAAGTTTCTAACAGAAGTTCACTTTAACAGAGCTTATAATCATATTACTGTTCTTCACACATAGCAGCATTAAACTACCAGGCTGTATTTACGTACTGGTACCAAGTATATAAGAGAAATGTGCAAAAGCCAACACATGGGAAAAATGGGGTTGTTGAGAAGAGTGCAGTTGTTGCTGATGGAACAAGCCCTCCTTATCCCACTGTGCTGTGTGCTTAGGGTGAGAGGGGGCTGAGAAAGTTCCCTTAGCTTCACTGGGTAATCCCTTGATAAATAAACTGGGAAGACAAGACCACCAGTGCTATCTGTAAGCCAATACTCTCTGAGAGGAAGGATGAACCCAGGCTGCACTAGCTGGGGCTGTTCTTTTCCTACACTCACTCGGCCTGGGATGATGTACATAGATACATGCACAAATACCAGCAAAACTCATTGTTTATCATATTCTATAAATGCACAACACCGTCTGCACAAATATAAAACGTGCAGCCGACTGGCTGGATCTTCCCTGACTTCAGCCTTAGAAATCAAATATGAGATTGCTGATATGTACAAAGAACAAGTTTTCCCATGTAGTCGTCATGCATCCACCCAATCTGCCCCCCTCCATGAGTGTGTCTCTTCAGGCAATCATATGAGGAATGCTCCCCGAAATAACTGAAATAGTGAAGGTAATAACAAGGAAAACAGGTGGCCTCACATGCGTGCACACACACACACACACACACACACACACACACAGAAATCTAAGTACTCATGCCGTCCCCAAGCGAGATTTTCATTCTCACGCCATCATCAGGTCGGAGGATAATTGATTTATGGCTCATGGCCGAGTCCTCCTCATTTTTCAACTTGTCATGTGATTGGCCTTCAGCGTTCTGTGAACGTACGCAAAAAGAGCACGTATTTCTCAAACACTTCCGAAATGTGGAGTGTGTTTATTTTCCCGAAAATGACTTTGTATTCTGTATGTTTAGTTAGGCATAAAAATTGTTTGTCTCTTTGGTCTTGTTTTGCAACTTGGGCTTTTGCCAATGTCCTGACTTGTTCAAAGACAGAACACTTTGAACCAGCTCAATGCACTTTGATTAGAATAAGAAGGAGGTCCGTCGCACACATCTGTGAGCGACTGACCTGCCAGGATGTTTAGATTTCTGCCTCTAAGAATAGCAAAGTGTCACACAAAGGCAGGTGACAAATGGATTGAATCTAGTCAGCCTGTTTGAGAAGCTCATGGCATGGGTAGATCTTGTCTGAATTCCTCCATTGCTCACTGCTGCTCTTGAGTTCTTGACTTAAAGGTGACTCACATATGGAAGCATCCAGCTTCAGCATTTGCATTTTACTACTACTTGGAATTACATCAGCAGGATTTTTATTTTCTTGCTACAAACACGAATGTGCGTGCCAGTGTTTGAAAGCCTGAAATATAAACTTCCACTGTTTATCCGGTGTCACCCTTCCTCGAACCTTCTTATTAGATTTTTTTCTACACAACAATAAGCAGCCAAGCACACGCACAGACTATTTGTCTTACATTGTTGATGGACTACGTGGCCTGCAGTTGCCATGTTCTATCTTTTCTCACTGCCACAATGTAATGTGTGTGTGGAATGTGTGTATTGCACATGTGTGGCAAATGCATGTGTGGCTGTGAGTGGTTCCACCACATGTGAGTTTGTTTTATGGGTCCGGTGGGGGTTAAGGGTAATGCAATAAAACAACTTTGCCCGTGTCCTGCGTTTGCTTTGAGGGGGAATTTAAGACCAGAATGGTGTCAGGAGAAAGCAGGAGAGGGAGACAAGATGGATGAGTTTGGTGCAAATGCTGCCATGAAGGTGATGTAGCTATGCATGTAAGCATCTTTTGGATTCATGCGCTAAAAGCAACTGCACTTCTCAAGAATAGACAGACGCTATTTGAAAACGGTGATGTAAACCCCCTTAATAAGGCATGAGAGATGACTGATCTGCCTCACCCAGGAGGGAAAGTATTTTTAGTCTGGCGAGGCTCATTTTCTGACTGTTAACACACATATAAGCTGCCTGCTGGTAGACACACCACTGCAGACACCCGATTCAACATAGAATAAAAGGGTTGTATATTCTGTATCGGCTTTTTATTGTTTTTATTGGCTCCTGTTCCACACAGGAATTTTAGTTTTTATTTGAAGAGACATATGAAACTCTTTTGTTAATTGCATTTCATTTGGTTCCAACAGTGTCCTTGAAAATTGCTTTATTCCGGCAGACTGAAATCGCAGAGAAGATTATTCACAGAGAAGAAAAAACATCAAAATCAAAATGCTTTTATTGTCGTTGTACATTTGGACCGAAGGAACGGGTCCTGTTCAGTACAAATTGGTATTGAAAAGAATCCACACACAACAAACATAAGCACACTAAAAGAACTGTAATATAACTAATATAGAACTATACAAGAATTAATGGACAGGAATATTGAAAAAGGAAGTGTACGGTGAACACACGTGAAAAGAACTGCAGTGAGGTGAGAGCACAAAATTATTTAGTGCTACTGCACTTTAAAAAAAAAAAAAACTTCAGTACAATATATTTAACATTAATACCATTAAATCTCATTCTCCCTTTCAGCTCCATTTTCTATACATATCGATATATATTTTTGTTAAACACTAAAAGCTCTGCAGGACGATGCAGTGACTCATCCCTGTAGACATAACTGACTTACTCAGCCCAGCGTGCGAGAGCCATCGCACTTTATCTTTCTCGCTAATTGAGAACCACTAAATAATGCCCAGAGGCTTTTAAGCCAATGAGATGTAATTGATTTTGCCTCTTGGTGTGAGGCGTGCTCGCCCCGACAGTCTCATGACCCCCACTGTCTCAACCTTTCTGCTCTTAGCTCTAATTGCCCACTTGAGATTCTCAGCAGCACAGCTCCAACTGAGCGTTTGCCTCGTCTCTATCAGGTAGTGGAATGTTCTGCACTTACTTTCTGCCCTCGTGACGGTAACTCACTCATCACAGGCTTTTTTCTCCTACACATCCCTTTTCACACCTACCACTGCCACATGTCACACCATCACTCTTCATCGTCTGTTCCATAGTTCATTCAACATCTTTTTTCCCACCGCAATATTTCAGCCTTGATGTCAGCATTCTTTGTTGAGGAATGATGGCATCAGTCCAAACATGTCATTTATTTATGTGTGTTTATATACCTTCAAGTGAGCAGGTGTCAATTGGTTTATGGATGTCACCCCGCCCACCACCCCACCACCCCTGTTATATGTTTTCCTTGCTTTGACAAGTGTGTGTGTGTTCGCCCTGTGCTCCCCACAGGTAGACAAGGTGTGTGGCCTGTCTACTGGGGAACCTACTGCCATGCAGCCGACAAGCGCTGAGGTCGGAACCTCTACCATGACCTCATCGACTCCTCTTCCATCTGCTGCCCCCTCCCAACCTCTACCAGAGCAGTGGCTTGGGAAGCTCGCACATCTGAGAAGGTAAAAAAGGGATAAGCGTCAGTGTAGATCCTTTTGGTCAGAATTCAAAACTTTCAGTTCTCTTTTTCAGTGTGAATTATCGTATCATTATATGTATATGTACATTATGTATCATTGTACTTTACCAGTTTCCCCTTCTGCTAATTATTTGGTTGCGTATTTCAGTATCTGTGCAGAGTGGTGAGACATGGTTTATGAGGTAGAGGCCTCTATCCCACGCTCTTGTGAACACACTTAAATCCCTGAGTTGCTCTTTGCGTCTGATGTGCTACAGTAAGTCCTGTCTCATCTCAAACAGTGAATGAGAACAACCTGCGCTGTGTGAATGAGGATAATCATCAGGGCAGAAATCTACTATAGAGCTTTTATTCTTTATATCTGTGAACTTTTTTCCGCCAAGCAGAGACCAATTCATGAACAAAACATTACTACTAGGATGGAGCCAGTCATTCCCAATACCAAAGCCTCCTTGTAATGAAATGGAAATCAAAATTGACTTTTGTGTTTTTTAAAGTTTTGAAATGACAAACCTGTCAAGTGTGTGTGTGTGTGTGTGTGTGTGTGTGTGTGTGTGTGTGTGTCAGTCACAGTGTATTATAACTGGCAGAGTTTTTTTGGGTTTTTTTTATGTGCCATGTCTGTAAAGGAGCTTCAAATGAAAACCAACCAGACCACCAAACACTGGACAATGTCTCTTCACAGCTGCCGCGATCTCTCTCATTTTTCATCTGGTTAGACGGACACAACACCCACACACATGCAATAAAAAGTATTCCTCGTCCATGCCCTCCACCTGGCCTCTGAGGCAGCCGCTTCATGCCCACAGCAGCTGGTGGCGCTGTGCCAGGCGAGAGGGAGTGTGGTAAGATTAATCCAACAAACCAACAGTTTCCTGTTTACCCAGACGGCCATACCACCAACTCTGAACAGCAGCTGGCCTCAACATATAGTTACACACACACACACACACACACACACACAAGTGCTGCATTGCTTGTCTGACCTCGTCCCAAACCATGAATCACTGCACTGATGCCAGCCCCGCTGACACGTCTTGCCTGGCACTGCCACCACCATTCATGGCAACAAGATCCAGCTCCCTGGACACTGGCAGCCCAGACCAGAGCACATGTGAGCGCTGACCACATTAGAGACCTGGCAACATTCGTGGCATTAAATGAGAATAGTCCTCTACTTCAAAAATCCGAAACATGATAGAGTAGAGCAACATTTATGTTTTGTTTTAAGAGGGAAACACGTGAATAGAGAAATTCAGCAGAACTTTCTTTGGCTTTTTTATGAATACTTAACTGTTTGCACATGTGCTGAATGTTTGCTTTTTTTTTAAACTGACCTTAAGTATACATTACGTAGGAATATCAGTTTGACTTGTTGGTGTTGTGTGAGGTGAAATGGTTTGCTCTTTGCATGTGCATGATTAATCACTCTCTTCCAGGGTAAACATCTTTTTCATCCTCACCACGTGTCCTGTCATGACATCCTTTTTGTGTCTTTTTTTTTCTCCCACCTCCTTTTCCCTTCCCTGCATCCTCCTTGCTTGCAACAATCTCCCCTGGACTCCAACTCCCATCACTCCCAGCTCGTCCCCCCTGAAACCCTCCAAGAACAATAAACATAGTCTGAGAACACTCTCTAGGTAAGCATGCACCCAGGGGATTTATTTCTCTTGCATATGTCACACACTTTACCATGAATGGAGTTACTTTCATAGATATTTTTTTCTGTGACTGGTTATATTTTTTATGCCTTACAAATACTTGGGATGTGCTGCAGTCCTGGTTTAAATGAGAAGGACATCACATGTTCAGCAGCATCCACTGAACGGCCAATAACCCTTTCCAGTCAGGCGGGCCTGCACTCAGCCTTGACAGGTTGTGATTGTGTCCCTTGTGTCTGCATCACTGAGCCTGCTCACCAATCATCAAATGTACAACTTCCTCTCGTGCCTGGAATTCAGCTCCTGAGCGGGTGTCTGTGTTTGAGCAGAAAGGGCTTTACTTTAGTCATTGGATGCTGCTGTGCAAAGCATAATGGAAAAGTGCAAACTCAAGTTTGTCGTGAAGTAAAACAATTTTCTTTTTGCGTATTCTGAAAAGTAATTCCACCGACTGACTGAGCACTCATCTCACACACCTCTGTTCGAGGTCCACATGGGGAGGTCCACATATCAAGGACCTGTTCGGATCTGGTGAAACAGTTTGATATTGGTTGTCTGGAATCATACCAATAATTGTAACTACATGTCACAATCACACAATGCAATCCTCAATAGTATGTTGTGATGTGTCCGATGTAGGACAGATGGTGTAACTGCCTCTCTGCCCTTTCCCCTATGTGTCTGCTCTCCTCAGGGAGTTCCTGATGTACCTGCAGCGCTACAAGTCCTTCTTTGCAGCTTTGCCAGAGATGCTGTGTGAAGGGGAGAATGTGGTGGATGACTCCACATGCTGGAGCGGAGACAGTGTGGTAGAGAGGTAAGAGACTGGAAGAAATGCCCAGCAGAAAGCTTGGATAGACAATGAGAACTGGGGAAAAATATGTGCACAATCCCTCACTACGAAAAAACTGAAACAGATGTGGAGACCTCTGCCATTCCCACTGTTTCTATTATAATAACAGTTGCTATACCATTTTTAATAGGTTTTATTTTTATAGGAAGATATTTGTCTTATTTTTCTGTTATTTTTGTCCCTGCATGACTTGTCCCTGACTTTCTTGATTTACGCTAAACTACGGAAAAAGAGATAACTGATGCACACGAAAGCCCATAACAGATTCTAATGGCCGGGTTTCTTAAACACATCAGAAACCCAGTCCACAATGATGACAAGGCTACGCTACCCTCCATCTGAGGTGGCCCTTTCCTTCCATCACCATGGAAACCATAGCTCTTGGCGTTGCCTCCACTGGCCCTGACTTAGGAAAACAGGATGCCTGTGGATGCCTTTTCTTGATCCAGTATATGTCAGATCCTTTGGCTCCTGTTCATCTATTACACTACATCTACAGGAATACATTTTCATAAAGTGTGTGCTCGGTCTGTGATCATTTACACATGTAGAAGTCAACACTGGATGGTTTGCGAGCGCCCGTAACACACATCTGAGGTCTCTGTTGGTTTCGCTGAAGTTCTTTTTAACCTGGTGTGCGTGGTGTCACTTTTACTGCCACGGCTACCGATTTCAACATCAGTGCTCATGGTGTTATCAAACGCTCTCTGGTGAGAGTGGGGTTGTAGCTTTTGGTGTCAGGTGTTAGAGAAAACAGCAAGCAACTGATGACATTTGGCTGTACTCACTAAGTCTCAGTGGCTTGTGGCTCGAGAGAGGACGGGACAGGACAGGGTCGGAAGAAACTGGTGCCGCGGTACCCCCTGTGCCTCTGTGCCCCTGGTGAGGGAAGCATGGAGTGATGGGGGAAGGAGGGGGGGAGTCTTGGCAACATAAAGACCCATTGTGGAGTCAGTGGAGAGGGGCACAGCCCTGCCATGGGGACCCCCAAAGCCTGTAGGGGGAACAAAGACCCTTCTTTGAGGCTGCATGGGAAAGATTTGGACATTGCTGCCACTACTACTGCCCACACCATGGCTGGGAAAGTTGGATCAGAGCAGCAAAACGGTACGAGAAAAGGGTTATATAGGGCATCGATGAGAACTATGAGATGGGGTAAGACAAAAGAGAACAGAAAAGACAGGATCGTCACAACGGTTGGTGTTTTAGTCCTTGTCACACTTGTCAACAGGCTCTGAGGGCTTGTTGGGTTTTCCCCACTGGCAGAACACACACACACACACACGTGCATACACATATCAGTCAGGACCCACAGGCTATTCAACAGCTGGAGGGGTTATCCATGCAGATCCGTTCACGCACACATGTATGTTGTATTACCTCAAAGCACAGTAAAGGAAAACAGGAGTGAAGTTTCCTTCCCTCCTTTACTTAGCATCCGATAACAGTGAAGGGGGGTTGAGTGGGTACACACACAACTAAAAGTGCGTGTTGGCATGTGTTCAAATATCTCTGAGCATTTGCAGAATCACATGTGTGAATACTTTGCGCCATCTTTTCCGGAAAGACATTACCAACCAAAATAACCCCATTCTTTGTTGAGATTAGAGTAACGGAATGTGTGCTGTAGTTGTTGTCTGTGTGTTACAGTATCTTACTTTTCTTTACTTAAGTTTGCAGTTACCCAAGCTGTCAACAGGCATCCTTCAGTCAACAGCAAAAACTATGACTAGGTTCTGAAGAGGAGAACAATGGATGGATGGATGGATGGATGGATGGATGGATGCTGGTCAGGATCCTGTTCTGTATGTACAACTAAATGAAATTAACTAGTTCATCCGAGTAACTTTTGGTAGATAGCTGAACAAACAAAGTGTCTGCAGGGATCACGCACACCATAGTTGAAAATATCAGGGCACAATAAAATGATTGTACAGATGAAATGACTCTTACTTCAGCAGCCCAAGAAGCAACCAGTACAACTTAGATGAAGAAGATTGTGGATCTACCCACAAGTGGGCGCTGGCACCAGGCCGCCTCACCACAGTCAGCTCTGCTGCAGTCTTACAATTACTTGATTAAATGATGGCGACCAGGCAGTTGCTACGAAGATTTTAAGCTAAATGGCACAATATCAAGGAGTAAATGAATCAGTCGTCCTGACGGTACTTCGCCAAGGCTCGTCATCGAGTGGTTCTGTTGAGGAATGATCCTGATGCAGTCTGGCAGTTCATCAGGATTTTCAGACCGACAAACCCTAACGGGATTTTATTCAGCTAATTTACCAACTGCATGCAGGCAGTATGTTGAAAGCACGAGGAGCCGTCCTCGTCCAGCCAAGTGAGTCAGCATCCATAATGCAGACAGGTCGCTGTTCTTACATGTATGAAGAGACGTTGATTTCATTTCCAAGGACACACACGCTGTGTGTGTGTGTGTGTGTGTGTCTGTTTTCAAGGAGCCAAAGACTTTGGACTGAATGCCTAACATTTTTATAAGGTTATGACAATCCATTTGTTTATCATTTTGACATCTGGAATCCATTCTCTTTGTGTGGAAAGAGGCAGGGAGAGCGCTGAATCGGGCAAAACGTTTACCCCTCTCTCACTTTCTCTCCGTCATCCAGGCCCATCAGCTCCTATTTTACCCATGTGAGTCTCCGAGGAGCTCAGTTCGATGACGTACAAGACTTGGATCACGAAACCCGATATGATATATTAATTATTGTGTGCAGATCCCGGCTTTGAGCCCGTGTGAGTATGTGGGGTGAAGGCCCTGTGTCGTTACAGGAAAACACCAGATACAGCCAACTCACTAGAGTAGAGTCAGGAAAACAGTTGTCAGAGAAATAATGAAGATTTGTTCTTTCTTTTTTCTCTCTCCCCTTTTGCCTTCGCTTTTCTATTTTCCAGTCCCATTTTATATCTGGGACAAGCCTCTTATTCTTCACTGTGAGTCTCCCACAGTCCATCCAGTTGACGATTTGCCCTCTGTTCTGACTTGGTGGCCAGATCCGTTCCCATAACCTCCTGCCTCAGAAGGACTCCCCCTACATTATCACACTTCTTACACATATGTCTTCTTTGTGTGGTCAATGAACCAGGAACAACATATTAACTGTTATTTATGCTTCAATTTCAAGACTATAGTGTTTCATTGCTAAATGAATCTGCCCAACATGCCGTCAGTGGTGTGTAAGAAAGTTTTGTAGGATGGATGTAAAAAGGTTAGTTTGTCAGTTTGGGGTTTAAATGTTCAGAGTGAAGAGTGTTTGTTTCTGCCTTCCCAAGTTTTCATTTCATGACATTCCTTGTGAACATTGTGAAACTAAAACTGTCCATCCAATTTCATCTTGGCTTCTATCTAAGAGACACACCTTTACAGCCCGTCTTGTCCTCTGTGTCTCGCCAGCGGCGTGGGTTGTACTAATATAATTAGTAGAGCATCTATTGTGGCACAAGTAAGAAATACGTTCCATACTCACCACCCCACCTGCATGGCACCATAGCAGACACTGATGAGTTGTCTGGGGAGCAAACAAGGGCTGGGAGGAGAGAGGAAGCGATGACTGGATGAAGGAACAAGTGAGGGATGTCCCTCGGATGCAGCAGGAAGCCGTAGCTTTACAAGAACTTTCCTCACTGTGGGCGTGTGTGTGACAGCCAATTCGGTCCTTGTATCATTGTCCCGTGTGTGTGTGTGTGTCTCCTGGTAACTACACAGGCTTTTCTGTATCTTAGCTTAGCACGCACTGCGATGGAGCACACCGATGAACAAAGGACGACCCCCTGAAACAGGCTCTTTGATGTCAGCAGTGGGTGTGTGCATCAACACTCCATTTCAGATGAGGACAAACCCTGCATTTCAGAGCCGCTTGTAATCCTTTGTCATAAAAGTGCTCCTGGAAGAGACCACAGATCTCTCAGCACACATGCTTATCATGGTTTAGCAATATTGGAAAATGCCATTTCAACACTGTCCGGGTCCTAATGGACTTCTCTTTAATTACTTGCATCAGATTTTCCTGATGACCACACAGTCTCTTGGGATCTTGAGATCTTGAGACCTTGTGTTTGTTTAAACGTTTTTTTTGCTTCTCAGGCAGCAAATTTCACATTTCAGTGCAGCTTAAGTAAAACAAAGGCTTGTTCTGAGGTAATACATCCGATGGTATGACAAAGGCCTCATTCATTCCTCAGTAACATAAACTTACATGCTCATTTGGTTCATGGTGCTTTTTGACACACTTCAGAGGCTGAGGAAATCCACCTTCAAACCTCCGCTTTGATCCCAATATGCAACTCATAACCGTGCGGACACAGGATTATGGCCTTACAGGCATCACGCTATTTATGTGTGTCGCGGCCTATGGTCCATACACAACTCACGCACACACACGATCACGACTGACTTACAGACTTAGACTGCACTTCAGTGACTATTCTTAGGGACACAGAAAAGACTTAAAAAGTCATTTAAGTGCTCATCTGATGTTCAGCTTCATGATTTTGCGGGATCCAAAATGGGGTTTATACCGTGGCGCAATTTGATGTTGAGCATCGGTGTGAAAGTATCAGTCAATAGCAGTGTGGTATTTAGCATCAGAGTGAGGTTCTAAATGGGGCATTTGGATTTAATCCCACTTCCAAGTTGAAGGGTTCAAGTTTATGTTCAACCCAGTGAATGTGAGTTCAAAATAAAAATGAAAGATCGCCACAGGAAGTGTGAGGGAAAGCTAACAAAAACCAATGCTGTCCAAACAACAAAAGTACAGTACAGCACTGTGGTGTGTGTTTGTGTGTGTGCCTGTGATCTGTGCTGTGTGTGTGTGTGTGCAGTAACCTGAAACCACAGGGAAAACGTTCCGTGAATTCCAGGTGGGTTTGGTGTCATGGCTCTCTCACTGGAGCCCCCTGAGTGGTGCAGGGAATGCAGCCTCTGCACGGAAGAGCTTCAGAATGAAGGGAAAGTCCCCCCCCCCCCCCCCCCTCCCCCACACACACTTGTTTTATATAGTACAGTCATGGAGACAACTTTATACCCAATCCTAATCCCAACCAGTATCTCCAATTTGAATTTTTTTGTCTCAAACACTATTTCAACAGACATTCACATGTCAATTGCTCAGTGTATGTACACATTAAATTACACTATTAATTACAAATTACCATTTAAACCATCATTATTACTCTCTAAACTTGTACCGTCTTGTTTTTTAACTCGAATCAGACCAAATTGTAACCAAACCCATGACCAAAATCAAACCTTTCTGGGTTGTTCTGTGTGCTCTATAATAGCTGTTGTACAAAAGTATTACATAAACTAAAAATGAAAATAAATATGACAAATATCAGTTAGCATCATCATCGCACAAAAATGAACGGATGCAGTTATCATTGTCAGAGGGTGGGTTATGATTGTTGTATATGGCAACGACAAACGTATGTGAGCATTAGAAAGGGACAAGGGAAGATTAAGATAAGAAAGATAATAAGTATGTTAGTATGCAAACTAATGTTGTCAGTCGATTAAAAAAATTCATCGAATTAATTACAGGATTTCGTAATTAATTAATCGTATTTTAATGTCATATCTGCTAAAGGTCTCCTGATAAAGAATTTGAATTCTAGGATATTAAAAACTGTCGTGAATGTCTAATCAATTGAATACAGTAAGAAGAAAAGATTTGAAATCCAATTTTTTATTGGTGAACTGTGCTTCATAAATGAAATCCAAAGGTCAAGAACATCCGCAAACCTGTTAGGCCAGGTGTATTATTCAAAAATGTAATACAAATACAGCAATACAGTTCAATAAATACAATTCTGAAATTGTCCTGCAATCAGCAGCAACACACTTTGCCATTGTATTTGTCAATTTTTCTATCCTGTCTGTGGATCTGCTCATTTGTTTCCCAAATTCAGCTAGCGTGGGTTGCCTAAACTTGTTTCTCATTTAAATGGTACGTCAGGCTGGAGTTGCTCCGGTGGTAAGAGAACTCCTTTTAGCAAAAACTACAAATCACAGCGTTTTTATTTATCGCCCCGTCTCTGTTCTTTTGTAAATAAACTTGTCGTTCAGTGTCCCGACTGAAGACACACTTTCCTCCTCCTCCTGAGTCTTGTCCATGTCTGTTATTGTTGACCACTGCCTTGTTCATTTGCCGGCGCAGGTGACATAGCACGGCCGAGAAGACTACGGGTCCTTCAATGGGCCAAAATTCAAATGCGCAAGCATTGGCTCGCCACTGTTGATACTAGAATTACCGTTGATACTAGAATTAATTGCGTTATTTTTTTCTTCTTCTTCTTCTTTCGGCTTTGTCCCTTTTCAGGGGTTGCCACAGCGAATCATCGATTTCCATCTTTCCCTTTGCGTTATTTTTTTAACGCGTTAAATTGCGGCTTAATTAATTAATCAAATTAACGCGTTAAAATGACAGCACTAATGCAAACAAATGTTAAAATAGACCAAATTCAACAGTCTCTGTATAGGTGAGTGCGATTATGGGCACTTATTATTATTATTATTCTAAAAGCTCCCTTTTGTATAAAAAGAAAGAAAATAAAACAAAACATAATAACAAAAAAGTAATTATATCATTATATTATGATATACATATGCATGTAACAACTCCAACACAATAGATAGATCCTTTTGATTTCTTTGGCTTTTTGTACAACGAAATTGCACACACCTCTTAGATTGTACTTAAATGTCCCGCACTAAAAATCACGTTTAAACACAGGGAGTGCAATCATGAAGCAACAGAGAAGAGGTGGGAATCACTCAGGTGATGGCAAATCCCACTGATTAACACGTTCCTAGAAATCCAAATAACCATCAATCCTCGATCGGGTTATTAGGAACAGAAACCCAGTGAAATCCAAACTCATAATGGAAGTTTGGAGATTTGCAAGAGACTGAAATGAGATTAGAGATAGTGTGTTTGTAATATGTCTGTGCCTAAATAAAACCCAGAGCTGTTTAATAGCTTTATTTAATAGATTTATGCTGCGGTGATTGATTCGAATTGGTCAAAGCTCCCATCTGTCTGACACTGTTTCAGTGAAACTTTGCCCAGCAATCAGATGTTTATATCTTTATTCTACAACGTGCTATCAAATGAGTTGTTTGCGGCTGCTGCTGTCCGGGTCTCAGGGTTATTTATGAGTGCCTTCTGATTCTATAAGAAGCCAGATAAATGCAGTGGGTGGATGCTGCATGTGTGCTGGCTGCAGATGACGGGTGTGAGTTCTACAGGCCCTTTACAGCAGCCAACAGAGTGTGACCCCTGACCTCTTCACTCAACACCCTCATAAGTCCTCTCCGCTCTGCGTGCATGCACACGGACGCCTGTGAAAGCTGGTTGCCTTGAGTCAAAAACATTGTATGTTGGAATAGAAAGAGGACTGAGTGCTCTTTGCCTACACGAGCAGAATACGCAGTCCAAGCCCAGATGTGTTTGTGTGCTTGTGTACACTTGTGAAACTCAGAACTGTTGATTGCAAAACCACATGTAAACTACGGATATAACATCACGAGGGGAAAACGTCTCCACTGAGCTGGTTTTAGTTTGCACTAAGGATGTCAAGCGTCAGATCCCAACACTCTGGCCCACATGAGACAGACAGACACACAGACCAACAGGTGGTCATACTACACCAGAGGCTCATGGTCCACTCCACCCGTCTGTGCTCTGGGGTATAGTTTACTGCGGTGGCTCTGCCCCTGCCTGCCCTTTTCAGCTTCCATACACCAACTGCCCCTGCACTGCCCCCTCAGACCTCCAACCTCAGCTATCCATGCCCTCCTCGGCATGTCAGCATGTGGCTGGAAGCGGGGATAGATTCATCACTCTGGGTCTCATTCCAGCGTCTTCCGTTATAACATGCATTGGTTTTGTTTTGTTTCTCTTCTCAGTGTGTTTTCAGATTTATTATATTATTTAATTGACAAGAAACAGAACAGCGCAAAGAACTCTTGTTCGTACAGGAGCTGTACAGCAAATGACTTTAAACCACAAGGAGGAAAAAACTGCAATGTACTTTGAATACTTATAGGTTAACGTAGTACACAGGGTGAACACAGAATGAGCACAGATTGACCACAAAGCTGTAATGACAATACAGATGCAGTGGTGTGAGTTCTGAAATATGTGGAATATATAATGTACGATGAGTGTTTAGCAGGAGTTAAATTACAGTTGTCTGGATCTGTTTATGGACTCTGTATGTTGTCTCTCAAATACTCATTTCACACATGAAAGACACAATTTCGCTGACATCAGCAAGTTGTATGGTGGAACTTGTGGGAATGGCTGCCACCTAGTGGGAGGTCGCTGGCATTGACATGCGCACACACTGGTCAATGGGTGAAATTTAAAAATGACAGTAAAACAGTTAAAATTTGAAGTTTGTAGCTCAATCTGTGATGTTGCTATCTGTGCATGTTTGAGGGGAAAACCTAGAGGGAAAAGTGTGTGAGTGTGTATGTGTGTCTGGAGGAAAACTGTTAGTCTGACAGGAGTTAAAGCTCGTCTGCATGTGATTTGCGTGTGCTTGTGTGTTCGCTCCTTCCAACGGGGCTGGAGGGTTTTCCCAGAAGCCTGTGTGGTCTGTTGAATGAGCCTGCAGTACGTCTGCTGGTACATCCAAACAGGCGACACGGAGAGGTGGGGAACAGTTACACCCAGTGACAGACACATTCGGGACAGTCAGGCCTGGGAATGGGCTCGCTGCAAACCACAATCCAATTACGGTTGTAATCTATGTAACTGTCACCAGATGCTGTGACGTTTTAAATACTGTGCGCTCGCCGGCCCTACACCCTGAAGTTCCTCATCACCAATTCATGTGCTTTTTTTAATTTCTGACTGGAAACCAAGTAGGCACATCAGTTTGTCGCTAGGTCAGATGAGTGATGTTTCTTTTCAAGAAATGACATGTTCAGATGTGGAACCAAACAAACCAAAATAGACGTTGAATGTTCTATACAACAATTTTCAGTACTTTATAGTATCGTACTAGTCATTTGGCTGAATGCATAGAAACATATGACATTCACTGTTTCTGTTACATTACATTACAGTTGTTTTGGTACATTTGTCATCATCATCCTCCACATTTGTAAAACAGTAAGTGCATATCTCAAAACAATTCACACAAAGAGAAAACCAACATGATTTACCTGTAGAAGCCGATATCTTGCTCAACAGCCTGAGTTCATATCTCAAAAATAAGTATGTGTCAATGAACATGTCAGTGCCATCAAGTCCCTTTGTCATTGTGTGAGGATGAGACAGTCAAAGTGGTTTAGTCATGTTGTCAGTGTACCAGTACACTCCTGAATAGTGTTCTGATGTAAACTATGGCTAAAGGTATCATGACAACTATGTCACAGTCACAGACTAAAAAACAAAAGTCTGAAGGAAGTTTTAGGAGTTTTATTGGAGTTGCGGCGTGCCCCCGTCATATCTCAATGGTATCAGGTGGTAATCTGAGCTGTTTTACATCAGTCTATTCCTCGTCTTGGACTTGGTTAGGTACATGTAGAATAGACAGAAACGAGTCAGGACATGATGGCTGATTCTCTGCTGAATGTGAGCCCTGAATGATGTTCAGCAGTTTAAAATGACAGCGCTTTGAACTGCAGATCACATAAAAACAAAACATTCAAAAACATAGAACATGTTCAAATCCACATTCACTGATGACATTTCTAAAATGTCAAGATTTCCGAAGGGAGTCTGGCGCGTTTCAGCTCTTCAGGAAGCAGCGCTGGATGGAGTGAGTGTGGCGGCGTAGGTGTGTAACACGATCGACAACCTACAGATGAGCTCTGACAAAACCGGAATGGAGCTGTAGTTTTGTAAATAGAGACCTGTAAGATTCACAGTCTAGGCTGAGACTAAAACTCAAAAACCTTTAGATGTGAGCTGGTATGAGATGATAGTTTTTTCCAAATGTTTTCAAAGTCTTCTGAAGTGTGGGCAGAATTGATGTATGTGGGAGACTGAGTGCAGGAGACTGGACAAGAGACTGTTTGTACTGTACGTTGTTGACAGATCATGTCATTGCGATACAGAATGGAAAAGACAGCAGTGCGTTGACATGACTGTGACTAAATACTGTGTGAATTACTCCTGGTATCATACACCGGGGTCCCACTGCGACCCCCACCCAACGGAACTGTCTCAAAGTGTAAAATAAAAAGACAGAAAAACCTCACAACGAAAAAAGAAACGTGAGTGACATGTTATGACATGGGTGACACGGTGGAATAGTGTCAGCACGGTCACCTCATAGCCCAGGTTCAATTCCTGGCCTGGAATCTGTCTATGTTTGTATGCTCTCTCCATGTCTGTGTGGGTCCTCTCCGGGTTCTCCAGCTTCCTCCATGCTGAGGTTAATTAGGTGTGAATGTGTGTGTGAATGGTTGTCTCTGTCCTCGACCAGTGTGGACCCGTCATCAGCCCGTTGACAGCTGGGATCAGCAACTGCGACCTGTCGACCTGTCACCGGAGCAAGTGGGAGAAGAATGTAAAGGTTTATGCATTCAACTAATGCATACGTGTTCTTGAGGGGGGGACTATTCAACAGAGACCAACATTACTTTAGCAACAGAGAAGCAGAGTATTGTACACGATCATTTGCTTGGATGTACCAAAGCATCTTCAAGTAGCTTTTGAAAATTTCAATCCTGATCTCAGAAATGTACCGATGCGACTGACAAAAACTGTCAATAAATCGTATACATCTCATATCAGTCTCAGTCTCATAAAAGCTAAGAATCCAGGAGGCAGACTGCATTGTATAACATTGGCCACATGGGGGCACTGTGGAAGCGTCTAAAGCAACAGGCCTGTTTCAATCTTCCCTTAGTGTGGATTATAAAGATCAAGAGAATCTTTGTGATAAAAGTGTTGGTCTAATGGTCGTTTTGCTGTAGAGCTAAACTTGGTGTATCCGGCCCACTGATGTCAATGACATCAAGAGCTGCTGTGTTGTCATGACGTTAATGAAACGTCTTCAAGCAAACTAGCAAGTCCAGCTACCTACAGTAGTAGTCGCAGGAAATGACGATGACCTGGATGACCTGACCTGGATGACCTGACCTGACCTGACCTAGAGAAACTTCACACACTTTTTCTGCTTTACTTGTTGGAATATGTGTCTGATAAACTAGCCGCCAAGAACACTGCTGTTCAGTGCAACGGTTGATTTGCTCATGACAAGATTTGCATCCACTGAGACAGAGGCAGTGACAGGAGATCATGAGCACGAGCTGTTTGTTGCCAAGAGTGACTCACTTGAATCAAATTAATTCAGCTCTCTGGATTGATTGCGATTGCTGGATAAATCGATCCTTGTTCATTAGTCGAATCATTGAAATCAAACATCATCTTGGCTGTGTCGGTCCGTTCCTGAGAAGATTATGAACCAACGTAGCTATTGTAGACAGACACAGCATCGTCCGCAGATGTAATTACACTCACAGTTAACTAGCTTATGCCTGCACCTCTGTAATACTGTTTTTTTTTTTTTTAAATATCTGTTCTATGTGCTTTCATGTCTTTTAATCATTTCATCTTATTTCAATGTCTCTTAATCGTTTTATTGCAAAGCACTCAAAAAGGTGGGTGATATTGTGAATGAACATACCATATGCTGTCTACTAT
>CAAKHB010008548.1:127830-150362 GCA_901007665.1 Aeoliscus strigatus
GTTGTTTTCAGATTGAACCAACCAGAGGATAGAATGGCTTTTGAGACATGCAGTGCACCCACTAGTGATGGTGAGAAGTACTTGAAGGTGTTCTGAAATATTACAATCCGTTCAGTCCAAAGATTCGTTCAAATAGCCGTTCACCGAATCTATTGTGCTCATCAGATCAGATCTTATCAGTCAACTAGTTCCTCCAGTACTGTTGGTTTCACCGTGCAGTGGAAATTTCTAAAGATGGTGAGATCAGAGCATTACTTTCATCTTTAAATAACATGAACAATATTCAACATTAAATTTTGAATAACGTCTCAAATAAATCCAGTCTCATATGTAGGATTTATTTATAATGTATATGTGTGTTCCAGATCATGTTTTGCCTTGTAAAGTTATGTAATCATTGTATGCAGTGCTCCAATTATCTGTTAAAGTTCAGATCCAGTTTGTTTTCTGATGAGTGGACACATTCTCAGAGAACGACCGTCAAATCAGGTTCACCTGCAGCAGTTCCCTGAAGTGTGAAATGATCGAAGTGATTCAGTACAGGTTGTTCATTCAACAGATTAGTTCTTTTGAACAAATTGTCCGAGACAGCATAAGGCAACTTGTACAAATGTTGTTGAACTCATTTCCCTGTCATCAGGGACATGTCAGCTGAATCTAGATGACAAGTGACAACATAATTTCATCTCAGGCCAGTTTCACACTGATGCTCTATGACATGTAATTAATTTGGTGGCTATAATCCACAAATCATTAGTTACTTTATTTCTCCCCCCAGTTGCTGCCATCTCAATAAGTGGGATTATTTTGTGCCTTTTTGTCAATAAATCTTCCACCTATTAATATCTTATCCTATATATATTTATATAATGGAATATATCCTCTGTGGTTCACAGCCATGGCACTGATCTCTCACTGTGTGTGATCAGTGGATGTTTTTTTTCTGTAAAAAAAAACCAAAAACAACAAAAAAAAAAACCAATCAGCATTATAGAATCACTGAGAACCATCGGGAGAATCATCATGAAACATGAAAACCCACTCACGTTCACATAGTTCATCCCAGAGAATATATGGCAAAATATTTGTTTTATATGTATCTATTATTTCATTCATATTCGTATTGTGAAACTCAGACATGAGTAATTAAATTTCCAACCAAGTTCACAGAAGGAAACGTTTGTTTTCACAAGAGACACAACCAGATTTCTGCGCTCTGAGCTCAGTTTGTTCCGAGTATTTCGATATGAAACACTTGGGTATTGTGATCCATGTTCTAAAGCTGCTATCATTCTTTCCCACAGAACATGTTTAATATGCCGGTCAAAGCTTCCCTGCAATTTTAAAGTTTGAAACTGGTTGGTTATGACATGAATTATCTCTACAGAACAAACATCTACATTGACAATTGTTTTGCAACCTATCAATCTTCTCAGAGTGCTTTTGTCTGTGTTTTTCTTTCTTCATTCTCCCCAGCACATCACCTCTGGACCTTTAAAGATTCATGTGAATATAAATGCTTATTCTGCCTCTCAGCTGATATGTGTTTTACACCACAGTGGGTTTGGAGTCTTTTTATCTAAAAGTTGAGAGGACTTCTGCAGACATTACCACTGTTTCCTTCAGCCCCCTCTGGGTTTTCCTTCCCTTCGTCGTTCTTCATCCAACTATGCAGTTTTACCATGACAGCCTTCAATGAAGGGATTCATTTTTAAATTTCAAGGCAAAAAGAGCACATACCACCATTCGTGCATGCGAAAATTACGAGTTATGTTTCCAACTCTATCCCACATAATGCACTGCACATGCAGACGAGCACACGCGTTCACATGCTCACTGACTGCAACCATTCCTTTGCAATTCTCCTCTGAGCACATGTTGCATTTCATGATCTCAGTCGGCTCTTTTCTCAGTTAAATTTATTCAGCAATACATCTGAACTTTCTTTTTCCTTTCAGAATGTGAAGAAGTTATCACAGACTTGAGGGTAACTATGGTTGCAGTCAGGAATGCAGCAGGTGATGCTCTCAAACATCCCCCTGTCACTCGCTTACCGAAGAATGCATTTAAACAGAAAGAAGAGACAGAGTTGGCAAGGTGAAGGGACAACTAGAAAATATTTCATGATGTGGGATTTAATTCAAAGCATTTGGGGAATACCTGATTTGTCTTGTGATGCCAAGGTAATTTCAGGGGAAGCCTGGAGCTGGAGGGTTGGCTGCTTCTTCTTTTTTTTAATTCAACCTCCTCATCGCCCCTCATCTGCTCACACAGCATTGTCAGACTTACTGCCTCAGACTTTGCCATAATCAGCCTCCGTTCAATACACAGATGCTGTGAGTTCCACATGACAACCAAACCTATATCAACTTTGAATGTGTCCATAAGCATCATGTGGTGATTTATGTCAACACAGAAGGAGAAAGGTCTGGTGTATAACTGTGACAGTGATGTTACAGGCTGATATACAGCAGACAAGAGGACTGTCACAGCTATAGTTATTTACAAGGCAACTCTTGGTCTGCTCCCTCAATAACTCAGTGACAGTGGTTTTATCGAGCAGAAAAGCACCAGACAGGACTTCTTCATGCCTTCAGTCGAGATATTGGTAAAGAGCTTTTGGGTTTTCTGCACCCCCAGCCTGGAATTTGCTGCAGAATGACTTGAAACTGAATCTAAAATGAAGGACTTCAAAGTGGACTTGTAGGATGTTTTTAGTTTGCCAGGTTGAAGTATTGACTCCTTTCATAGGGTTCTATTTTAAAGCAGTTTTTTGGTGTTTTGGGAAGTGTCCCTTTTCTCTCTTTTTGTATTGGTCTGTATATCTGTGGGGTTTTTTGTTGTTGTTTTTGTTGCTGATTGTCTTGGCCAGGTTTCCCTTGAAAAGAGCTTCTTAATCTTTATCTTTACTGTCAAATTTCAGTCGATTTATTTTTCATTGCCGCTACAACAACTGATGCCAGAGCCGCTTTTGCTCTGTGAAGGCAGACTAATTTTAAAAAGGCAATTTAAGAAAACAAAAACCCTAAATTCACTGAAGGTCTGAGCTTGTTAGTCTGTCAGAGGAAAGAAATAGAGAGGCAGCCTATTCACAGTGCTCACAGTTTTATGCATTTAAAGGTTTAAGAAACAATATTGGAATTTTCTATATCTCACTTCCTCTGGCACTCAGGACAAATTAGAAATGGCCTTCTCTAACAATGTGTTTGGAATACCAATTAAATTCCATGTGTGGAATATCCTCACAGACATTTGAAGACCCAGAAATAAGCCTAAACTCTCACTTTTTTTTTTCAGTCTTGACATATCAAAAAAACACCAGCAAACTGCACTGGACAACAGCCAACCAACAACGGCACGCCAGCGGTCTCCACGGCGACGGTGCCTTAATTGATTCCCTTGAATTAGCATGCTTTGAGGATTACTGGGCCATGTGGGTACTGTTTTAAACATCCGCTCATTGGAGCAGCTTCATACCAAACCTGGTGAACATCAGAGCATTTATACATGAAGTGCGTTATGTACATTATTTAAAAAAAGCCTTTCATGACAAGAATACGCTTTCTACTTTGTCTTTTGCTTATAGTGATAGTCGTATGTAGTCTTATACACTAACTTGAAATTAGACCTACGTATCTGTGTGTGGATAGTTTGAGCTTTTTGTAAAAAACCTGTTTCAGTCCAGTGAGCTGCACCCGAAGAAAGGGTTAATCTTCTCATGCAGTAGATCACATTGCAGCCTCAGAGAGGGCTCAAGCAGCACATAACAGACAAAAAAAAACTGTTAACAGCTTGTAATGTGAGCACAAACCCATAAAATGCACAATTGTGTTCAGTAATGTTGCTCGTATTTCCATTCATAAACCCTCTGTCACTCACTGACACGTACACAAGGAGCAGTCCATGTTTTACATCTGTTCTCTAAGAGGTCCTGTGGAAACAGATGAAACTGGTCTGGTCCTCTACATGGTCTATTCCACAATACAACTTATAGCAGCTGCTGTGGAGTTACTGCTGACAATATTTGCAGGATTTACAATGTACAATATTTTCACATGAACATCTGCCTAGTGTTCTGTATAAATTGTTCATTTTTTTTACATCTGAAGGTCTTTGTCTCGTTTTTATGAAGGAGAACTTCCTAGACGGAGCGCATCATCTTCCATCATTTCCCACCATCTGTCAGTTAAACGCATTTTGTCGAGGAGACAAACTGTAGATGACTAAATACTTTTTCTGTGCAGATTTCAGATACAGAACTGTTGTTATAGAGTGTTTGACACTTGTGCATCTGAGGACATATTATGTCCACAAACATTACATTTACAACACACAGCCAGAGAGTCCCACGTTCTGAGCACAGACTCAGCCCAGTCTGGGAAGGAGGAATGTGCATGAGGCTCCATCATCAGTGCTTCACATCTAGTTTCTGTATTTGAAAGGCCGATGCGGATTCAGTCACATTGACTATAAAATTAGAGAAATGACATATCATATCTGATCAGATCAGATCAGATGCCTTCATATTTGTCCAATAAATATTAATGCAACATTAAAACATGATTTGCTCCCCTGATGGCACGTCCCTGATACTGATGTTCAAATATAACCTAACCTTGAAAAACTGATGGAGCAAAGATCACCTTGATGATGGTGCAAGAAAAAACAAGCCAGCAGGGGGTCCAATTAGTTGGCCCCATGCAGATAAGAGTCAAATCATCAGGAGAAAATCCAGTTGCTCCAGGATCTGTGCAGAAGTTGGGTCATGGAACACAGCTCACACAGAGATGTAGCATTTATTGAGGTCTTTGTAGCATATACAGGGATTTACATGAGCAAAAGAGAGGATGTGTTATCTCTAGGAGCGTTAACAACGAAAACACAGTACTCCTCTGAGACAGACCTGTACTAGTACCTCACTGTTATATGTTCCTACAACAATCAGTGTCCATTTTTAAATCTAGGAAATCTCTGGAGGTTGATTTATTGTAGTCTTTCTTCCACCAACCAGAAACAGGAAAAATAAAAGTACATCCAGTACACGTCATCCCTTCTCATTTAGACGGCCCAGCGTCCTCATTCGATTGACCCAGTGGATTCCTGTCCATGTTTCTTTGTTGCTGCATTTTATTTAACATATTTAAATGTCACAAATTTTTATATGTGCTCTCTGTTGATTGAACACGTGTCTTATCTTTCAGGATAAAAGTACTGCAGGGAACATGACATTATGTAAACATGGTATGAACTCCCTATTGCTGTCTTTTCGGTCCAGGAGACCCTGGAGACATTTCCAAAACTGGGCCAGGTGGAGCCCTGGGAGGAGCTGGGTAGTGGGGAAACAGAGGGCAGCACCACAGATTGTGATGATGAAGATGGATGTCAAGCCTCAGGAGACGGTCAAGACAAGACCTGTAAGTAGCACGTAATGCATTTTCCTGTCCAAACCTGTGCCTGTGGATGTCATGATTTCATCTAAATTCTTTCAGTCAACAAAATTCCACTCTCTGACCTTTCATATTAAAACACGCACACCAGTTGTTTTTTAAAAAGACTTAATTAGCGTAGTTGCTGCTGCAGTAAAGTTGGCCGAGGCAGTGGTACGGCAGCGGCTATGGGGAAATTCAACCAGATGCTGAAAGTTCTGGACATTGGGGGGATGTATTGTCTATTTGGTGAAACATGGAGGATGCTTTTGGACTAGCAGACTCAAGTGGTGGTTGAGATCTTTTTTATAACAATAATAAATTGTGTGTGTGTGTGTGTGGGTGGGTGTTTACTGGCCTGTGTTTTTCACAAAAATATTTGTCATACAATAACATAATTATACTGCTTGGAAATATGATTGTTCTATTGGTAATTAGAACAATCACATCAAATATTGGCCCTAATAACCTGTAATTGGGAGACAGATGCCTTGTTGTCCAATTCACACTCAGGATGTTGCATCTTTCAGGTTAATAACACTTAACACAGGTTAATAACACAGTATAATTATTATCATTATTATTTTCTTTTTTCAGTCATATAGATGACAAACCCCTAGGAAGTGGCAGGGATTGTAAGAGTTGAATACTTAATTCGATCTGTCTGTGAATTGCTTCTCTGTGGCTGTGTGTGAACTCCTCGGGTCTGTGTTAAAAGGGGCATGACCGTCTTCATCAGCAAACTAAAGAACAGCTCCTAATGTGGCAAACTAATATCTGTTATCACTCGGATGGGATGAACGGATGGGATGCATGAGCAGTCACAAATTGTAACATGTCTGCCTCACCCAACAAATACAATACCAATGAGAAAGTACAACAGGCAACATTTGAATATTTTTATTTGACACATCTTCTGCAGCAGCAAGTGTAATGATGACTGCTGTGGTGGCCCATGTGGTTTGTAGTTAAACTTGTAGTTAAGTCTTCAGACACAAACACTGAGTTGGAGAAGTATGTTTTTCACAAAGTTTGCTCTGAACTAGGAAAATAAACGCAGTCTGCATGATGTCATGCCTGTGGTACTGGTTCACATCCTGTTCCTGCCTGGAGACACGTTTGAGTGCTTTGTGTGCCAAAGAAACGAGTCCTAGTCATGAAAGAACTGCGATGAACAGGAAAATAATTCAGTGCGTCTTCAATGAACCATAACACTCTTCTCCCCTGCAGCTATCCGGGTCTCTTTCGTGCTGCATTCTTTGGTTTGACTAAAGCGTATTAACCGTTTAACCAGGGAATATGAATGGAAACTACAAATGAGCTACTCATTTGTAGTTTATGGAGAAGCCTCAATCTGGGCAAAGCAACTGTATTTCCGTGTCCGTGTTTCTGGCTCAGTATAATATAGAAGTGTTCCTTTTTTAACAAAACCAACTGTTTGGTATGTGGGACTACACCTTTGCTTGCTGAAGGCTATCTTTCCCCTTGGAGGAGAAGTTAGAGCATGGATAAAATCTTGATGGGGCTGGATGTGCAGCAAAATGAAAACATCGAAAATGTTTGAGTTTGGTAAATGAATGTCCCAAACACCATCTGTTCATTAGTGACCTCACCAACCAAGTGTTGTTCAGCCATGTCCCGTTCAGTGGTGGAAGCTCTGAGCATAAAGGCTTTGGCAATAGTATGTGTATACCATATTTCCATGGACTATAATTATCTAAAAATGATAGAGACCCAAGAAAAATTAACATGGAGAAATTCACTCATAATAATTAACACATGTATTTATCATCTTCTGCTGTTGAATGAGTAATGAATTTGTGTATTTCAGTGTATTTTCTTACTGAGGGAAACAGCTGGCCGAATGTGTGAAGGTTTAAACTCTGATTAGCATTTTAAAAGAAAATCCCAGTTGCTCAGTTAGGTACTAATTTCTTGGTGTGAATAAGAAGTGAGAAAATGACCCCTTGCCACCACCACCACCTCCGCACACCAAATCCCTGATGCAAATAACTCAAGGACATGGCAGCACATGCTGGTCATTTGTGGACCTGCAGCTGTACTAGGACGATTCCTCTTTTACGGAGCTCCTCACACTGCAGCGGTGGTGAAAATAAAAGAAACATGAGGGAAGAAAAAGGGCAAATTTGGATTATACATGAGTCTGTGGCGTTGCATTATGTTGAGATTTAGGCCCTGTCCAAGCAGAGACTGTTTGCACGTTTTTTATGGAGTGAACAAATCTGAAGACGCCACCAGTATGTTTCTATGTGTACCACTCATACGGGTCTCCTGAACCAATGCCCACCTTTCCCTCAACGCGCACGCTCTATCTTTGACAACCAACTCAATATGGACATGGCATTCATTTATAAATGAAAACCGACCATTGGCCATTTGGCTTTCAGCAGAATTTATTCTTTCTTAGTGGAAACATACTGAGAGCAAGGTATTTTGTGCTAACTTGTTCTTGTCCTTCAATTGTATTTGTACCTGAATGTCAAGAGGCATGGAGAACGTTTCTCCAAAGCTCTTAAGGCTGTAAAAGTGTGCGGCAGATGTTCACCCTGGCAGCCTTTTACATTCCTGATATAGCCAGCTACTTGGGCAGGATATGGCCAACCTACACCCATGTTTGCAGGATGACACTGGATCGGCATCCAGTCCACGGCAGTCTGCTGTCGCTCTGGACGCAGCACGCACTTGGCTTTCATGTTAGAAAATGTGCAAAAGAGGACAGAAGAGAGGAGATTATGGGAGAGGTTGTTGTGATTTGGGGTCAGAGAGGACAAAGGTCACAGCTATATGATGTGAAGTTTGAGTATAAGAAGCTCAGATCCTTTAAAGCATGTTTTAGATAAGAATAAAATAAAGGGGAAAGAACCAATCTAGGTGCCGGACGTAGTTGAGCTCTTCTTAAGACTGGCGTGCATGAAGGCCGTCTGGCCAGCAGATGTAGTGGCTGTGTCCTCATGCGGATATGACCAGCATAACTGTCATTTCCCGTGGCCTTTCATCTGGAGCTCAATAGATTGAAAGTGAACTCCACAGGGAAAGGCTGAAGAAGGAACAATAGGATCGACCACTGCATTGGCTGGACGGGAGCAGGTTTGGGGTTTGCGTGTGAATATGGGGGTGGCGCTACATTGTTTTGATTTATATTCCTAGTCAGTGAATCATCGATTGTTTTTGTTAGATATGAGATCGCAGCATCTTATGAATGTCAGACAAATACTGTCGATGGCATGTAAGAACACAACCATCACTATCATTCTTTCATGAGTGAATTGTGTCTTTCAATCTGTCTTCAGTCTTACAATCCATGTAAAGTTAGGACAGGGATCATCAACCGGTGACTGTTGGCAACATTTAGTGGTAAAAACAGCCCAAAGTGTCACCGTCACAGCAGCACAACCCCCGCACACCGACTGGCCGGCAACAACACCTGAATCACAATGAGAAATAATTTACCATTTCATCCATCCCATTATCATGATACAGACATCCTGCGATAATGCAAGTGAGTTCATTTCCTTTCTATTCAGTACCTTTTCGTTCAATACTTGTAAGACTGTTTGGGAAAGTTAGAAAGAATTTAGTGGAAGTTAGTGAAAATGACACATAGATTCAGCAATTTGCATATTTGCTCTGTCCCTAGCCACATGAAAGCAGCTTTAATTCACTAATATAGTAAATAACAAAGGTTTCCACACAGTAAACTGAATTCTAAGAGGTTTTCCTTGCACCCTATAAACTTATACTTTTAAAGCTGAAATTAGAGGAGATGACTTGAATTTTATTTGTTTACATCATATTGTCTGTGAAGGTCATAGACCATCCAGGTCATAGTAACTGCAGACGCATCATCTGAGAAGCTTCTTCAGTTCCAACCTGACTAGTGGCGAGTTCCGCTATTTAAACTAATTTACATAATTATGACATACACCGCACACGTGCCAATTATCTGTCAAGTCACTCCGATAGACGGACCCATAGCTGAGATGAATGTGGGATGACCCTCAGTCCTACACTAAGGATTGTCTGCTGGGGGTTGGGAGTGGCCGTAACGTGAATGACCTCCTGACTCCTTGTCTGGAGCTCGGCCCTGCATACACAGAAACTTGCATTCCTGTTGAAACACAGCACCAAAACAAATACAGGCAGACAGACATTCCACTGATATTGAAAATAGTAGATGGATAATCAGGGATGAGTCTGGTCCTCTTTGTCTCAGCTCTGCCTGGTATGCAGGTGAAAATACAGTAAATGTGGAGAAGCGCAGAAAACATGAAGGGACGTGAAGGCTGTCTGGTGCCTCCAAAACACAAGATTGGTACTTTAGTTTGAAACAGGATACTGAACAAAATATATGCTTTAGGTAGTAGAGCATTAGCACAAAGATTTGAATGATGGAAGCCAACACTAAGTAGTCAGTTGTTACATTGACAAGCTGCGGTTTGAGTGACAATCTTGCAAGTTACTTAATTTAAAGGTCTACCCCAGCGAGCAGTGGTAAAAGTAACAAAGGCTTCCTCCATAACTGATGTAGCAATTAGAGGTGGACCTGGGGCAGACTGTCAGGCCTGAGGTCTGGGAGGGGGTCTGACTCACCGCACTTGTCACTGCCATAGCTGATTGATAGAGGATAGATCACATAGAAGGACCCAGCGAAAACCCATTTGTGAGTAATTCAACTCTTAAACTACCGTCAGTTAATGCAACCAGTGCACATCAAAGTGTTTGACTCGCCCACACAAAATCAAACATTTATAACATCACAGCACATTGGTTTTCTCTCCTAACCAACACAATTTATTATCACATGCTGACAAAGAAAAGCAAGTAATTTGATTCAGAAGAGGCTACTCACATGGAATAGTACAAGACGGCATGTTTTAATGATCTCTATCTTACTATTGAGCTTTTAGGTGTTCTGAATCATTAGAATCCATTCAGTAAAGACCCGTTCAAAAGAGTCATTTACCGAATCGTTCAGTACCAAAACACCACAAAAAGTTGTGAGATTGATTTGTCAGGAGTCACTAGGGGTGTGAATACATAGTAAATATAGCAACAAAGTCTCTAAGTTAGCGGCACTGTTTAGTCAAGGTTTCGTTTTAGTGTACGTTTCTCTTTCAGAGTGATTTGTTGGTTCATTCCAGTCAATTGACTGGTTTGCAGGGAATGACGCAACGAATCAGATTCATCCGCAGCAGTTCACTCCTGTGCTCACCTGAGCTGTGAAATGAACGAATCTTTTCAGTCAGTGATTCAGTACAGTTCGTTGACCCAAAAGAGTCGTTCACCCAAAAGAGTTGTGCCTCACAGACACTGAAGCATGTGGGACCTCGGTATCCTCTGGTATACCTGGTACCTGCCACAGCACCGCCGCATATGGTCTTTAAATGTGTGCTTTGTCGTGTTAGGTTTGCAGTGATATCTTTTAAATTGGTGCTGTGGGGAGAATCTAGTGTGCGAGCCTCTGTAAAAGGTTGTTGCTGTGGACGATCCGTGGAATTGTACTCATCCTTCTCCCAGGCTCAAAAGCCGCTGTCTCTGCACGATTACCCTCTATCTTTTCTATCTGTCAAATTTGCTGGTGGAGGTCACTCTCATTCCAGGGCCTCCTTTTACCTTTTTTCCCCCTGTATGTGTTTATGTGTGTGTATAGAGGACTAAATCTTAATCCTGTCAAGGACTTTAATAGGCGACTTCAGCCAGGAATTGCATTTAGCAGATTCCATTGCACTGATCCCTCTTCTGGAGTTGTCATGCTGCTCTGCCTGTTGCTAGGATCGTTCTAGGCTCGGACATGTACCCTGGTACCCTTGTATTTCTTGCCCCTTTCACCCAATAAGTGGCCTAGCAGAGCCCCTGTACCAATCCTGGAGCCAGAGGAACAGTTCCCAGATAAATGAACTTGTGTTTGTGTACAATTCAGTATGTTTCTCGGACTACAAAATAGGGAGATTAGTTTGATGGGATGAGGGCCCCTGCCTGACATGGCACCACATAAACAGTGACTCATGGACAAAAACACCCAACAGAGATCGACGTCTGGTAATGAACAGAGTGAATACATCCTGTTTCTGTCCTCAGCCTCTAACCGCCTGTGGAAGAGAGTTTACACGAAAAGATATGAGGAAATGTGAGTGTATGGAGGTAAAGGAATGTGTGAAAGGTGATGACCCACAGAGTTTTTGCATTCTCCAGCGTTCTCTCAAATACTATCAGGACACCAGTGATGAATATTAGGAACTGTCTCCGACAGTCCGACAGCTGTGAGCCTCAGAGCTGCCTCCTTTACCCAAGATACGTGTGTGTTGTGAGCGCTGAAGTTGAAATAGCAGTTGCAGGTGCCCTTGATTCCTGAACATTTGTATAATTACCTTATTAGACATGATGTGCCACACACTTATACTTAGTCAACTCAAGTCAAGGTCTAGATCAGCATGACCCACCCCAGCTTTGATTGTTGAACTACAAGTCCAAGTGGCATTCATGTGCTGCTCATGAAGGATGAAACCTAAAGATTACACTTTTGGAAAAACAGACTTTACTGTTACAATATGAAGTGACTAAAGTGGATGTAAATACCTGGGATTGAATTACAGAGCCGCTGGAAAGTGCCTGATAAGCAGTAGCTGCTTGAACAACCACTTTGTAAGACAACGATTTTGAACAATTACTGAATATTGCTGTGTCATTGGCAGGGGAAGTACCCAAAGACCTGACCTGTTATATGTATAAATACACAGGGTGACAGGACAACATCAGAGTGGACACTGGTCTGTCCTTTAGTCATAGTTATATGAGTGATCCTAACTGCCCCATGCCTGTCATACACAAACTGATGAGTCTTTACCAAGTGGTGCACAGACTAAAAAAAGGAACTGAACACACCCCTGCTGTGACTCTTGGGAAGCAGAGGAACAAAAGGAAACAAAAGGAAAAGAGCTCAGTGGCGAAAATCAGGCAACGGTCTCACATCAGGCTGCGTGATTTAGTTCTGGTAATGAGGGAGACAATGGGGCAAATGATGTAATTGACACCACTGCATTTGAGAAATGATGAGCTGGCACCCGTGCTCCAAAGACCCATTGGTTTTTGTGTAATGTTCCTGTTTGACAGCAAGTAAGGATTGATCTAATAGATGAACGGCATCATTATTCAGCCACTTGGCAGAGATGTGGTGGGCTAAAGAGAGCAACAGTTGAATCAAATGGAACTCACTTGTCTGGACGGCATTTGTTAAAAGTCATGTCGAATAGAGAGAGGAGCGACAGATTCATCACAGTATCGCTCTGATACTTATTCAGACAGCATGTTAGTATGTGTGGGTACGCCAGTGTATAAATCACGTTGTCCCCTGTGTGCTGGTTTACATTCTGACATAACATGTCAGAGGTCACCTCCCTTGATGAAACATTGCCATGAGGACAAGCAGGTGACCTTGTCAAAACTCAGGCCTTCAAGCTGCTTTACAATCTCCCCTCAATCCGTCTCCTATCAAATGCTTAGCAGGAAGAAGTCCCCCAAGGTCAAGACGGGGGTGTGTGAGCCCAGACAGGAGGGATATAGAGAGGATGTGATAAGAAGAAGAAGAAGTTGCTGTCGTTCATCTGCCTTCCCCGCACACCCACTATGTGCCATAAATCAAGGCTTCACCTTCTCACTGTCTTCATAACTGTAGTATGGAACGTGCCATGGATGCTACAGAAGCAGTTGTCTGTCGCTAATGTTTACCTGTAGCCAATATCTGATACGAGTCAGAAAATCGATTTTGAGTGAAACGATAAGAGTGCATCAGTAGACCGACCCCTGGATCGGTTTACCTGTCGGGCCCGGTTTCAAAGCTATGGATCGGTTTCACGCCACTGCTGCTGAAAGCTCTGTCTGCTCAGCGTCTGCAGCACTCTCTTATCGTGTGATCCCAACCAAACCAAACTGTTACATTTATAATGTATCGTAGTGTTATCTACATACGCTACCATTCAAAAGTCATCCAGGCAATTTCAGTTGTATAGCTTCTCTAATCAACAGTTTTCATCTGTGCAAGCATAATTGCGCAAAGGTTTTCTCGTCATCATTCACCTCTGAACATGATTAGCTAACAAAATGTAGCATTAGAACACAGGACAGATGGTTGGTGGACATGGCCTCTGTAGATGTATGTAGATATTCCATTAAAATCATTTAAACTCATTTACCACGTCTAGACGAGTCCGATTAATTCCAGGAGGACATTCCTAAGTGACCCCAAACTTTTGAACGGTAGTGTTTGTATTGTATTGAACTGCACTGGAGTGACGCACTCTCAGATTGACCTCATACAAATGTGTTCACATCGAATTTGAGAACTGAAAATTGTGGGCTAAAGTCAGTAAACAAACATATTTGTTGAACTGAACAGTGTTTGTAACGGTGACACACAAATGCTAAGTCTGGACAAACTGCCTGGTCATGTTGATGGCATGTCATGTGACAACTTGCTAATCCGCCGAACAGTAGCGCCATTCCTCATTGAGTTACAGTTCTGCACTGGGTACCGACAGACACACACAGGCGTACTCAGTAGTGCACAACACATTTCAGCTTCATCGATATTGTTACTGAGAAAGCACGTGGCCTTCCTTCTCTTAATTAATGTAAAATGTGTTGAACGGAATGCTGAGAGAAAGACAGAGAGAAAGACAAAGAAAGTTTAAAAGGCAGTTTGTGTCTTTTCTCCACCGCTGCGTGCTGGCAAAAACAAATAGAAGTAGAAATCTGAGGAAAAAAGATGAGAGGAGAAGTTGAAAATGACATGACTGCCCAGAGCCCTCTCGCAATTTTGGGTTGCTCAGAATTTGTCCAAGGAATGATGGTTCCAAGGTGTTTGTTATTCCTCCCACTCACCCTCCAGCCCTATTCCTCCCTTCCTCTCCTCCCATATGTCCTTCCTCTTGGCGAGAGCCTGACGTCCATGTCTCACAGTGCTGTGACCAGGCTTGTTTGAAGCAGCTGCTGTTGCACTTTGGCCAGTGGGAAATAGATGCCTCTCCACAGTCAGCCCATCTGGAGCGATGAGGAAGGACAAGGAACACACACTTTCTCACACACTTTGCCAACACACAGGTCAACAAAGACCTGTAGAAGATAGAGCAGGCCATGTGTGACCAGGTGAGGCTTGGCTTGATCCTGTACCACCGTCAACGACTATGAAGAACCTTTTAGATAAACACTTGTTTTCACTTGTGGAGAACATATGTGACCATCGTGTCATTGTGATGCAAGAAGCCTGTCTACATGCCATCACGTACCCTTGGAGTCGCCGAAGGTGATTGATTCCATCTGCCTTCATGGGACTGATGATGGATTGTCGTAGAGAGCCTGTTTTTTTTTTTTCTTCTACCCCTCAACATCATCTGTGCCTCTCTCCCTCCCTCTGCTTTCCTGCTTGTCTTGTACTTTGTTCTCTTCCCACACCATATTTGTGGGATTTACACATGAGCCGGTTTATGAAACCGGGCTTACCTGCTAACATTGTCTCATTATGACAACAACATCACATTCCATTGTCCTCCAACTCTCCTGTTTTTTATTTTTTGGATGGGTGTGGGGGGTGGGAGGGATGTTCTATTATATATTGTTAAATGCAACAATGCGTCTGTGATTACATTTACATTTGCATATTTATATTCATACATGTGAAGTGTTAAGAAGCAATCAAAGATAAATGATACCAAACTCTGTCATGAAGCTCTGCTTCTGGACAACTCGTTATCTACCCCTGCTGTGATGCTTGTGCATTTATTTGAAAAGAGCACATAACATGAGATACACAACTTCAGTTTGTCTCCTGAGTAGTGAATGCTGGATTATTAATTCGTCAAAGGAGGACATCCGACGCCACTTCGACGTGTGTTTAAAATCCCAGCTCGTCACCCTTCAGGTAAACTGACTAAAGACTGACGTGGCTGATGTATCAGGAAGACTCCTGTCATCCTTGTAACTACATATCATCTGATTTCATTTCATTTTCAAGTTCACAAAAAATAAAAGCACCTTGCATCCTCCAGTTCCTAAATGACAAAAGACACTAACTATTTGGCAGGCTTGTTGGCTCTGCTGTAATTGGTTGTTCTGGCAAGAATCCTTTACCCCAATTAGCCAGTTGGTTAGCATTGGAGGAGTGTTTGTGTGTTGGCCCATTCAGATGCTGCTTTCTGCTCCCTGATGAGATGCAGCCCATTTCCATTCAAACAATAACAGCAATCTGATTCAGGATAAATGATGTCTTTGTCTATTGTCAACTGGAACAACAAAAACCATTGGCACTGGAAGCAGCTCTCTCTTCAGAGCCCTGCCTGGCTGTATTCACATTGCCCGCATACAAACTCAAGTGCAGCATTGCGGTCCGTCTGCGAATGCACTTACGGTGTCACAAAATAATGTGTTCTTAGACTTTCACTTTCACCACCTTAAACATTTAAAACAGGTTTGAATTTCATGACTGTTCATTTACTCTGCAGTGATGTATGCGGTGAATTTTATGGACGTAATATCTGATAACACACCATCTTGTTTCAGGTTGAAATTTGAAAGGTTCAGATGGAACAGTCTGTACGTTCACAGTAAGAGAGCTAGGACACCCACCTGTAGAGCCTTTAAATGTTTCACGTCTGCATGAGGGTGCATGTTTCTGGGCTGGGATTTCACTGACGTCAGCGCTTTGGTGGTGGTTTGGAAATGTATGAAATGTGTGTTTGCAGGGGCAATAATGAGAAGGGAGGTAGATTTCTGCCCTGTCCTCATAAAGCTGATTTATTTCTGACTGGCTGTAATGATGCCATGAAGACTGTCCATCATTGGCCCTTGGAGATTAGACAGTGAGTCGGTGCTCCATCATGATGTGTGTGTGTGTGCGTGTGTGTGTGTGTGTGCGTGTGTGCGTGTCTGTGTGAGTGACTGTAAAAAGAAAATATCACAGTGGCACAGTTTTACAGGCAAACCCATAAGACAAAAGAAAATAATTTTTCAAATTTGTATTATATCTATTTTTGTTGTAAAAAAGTTTTGTGGTAAAGAACTTTTCTTCTGGTAACCTAGGAACATGGTGGTGAGAATGATGACTGGGCGATGATGAACATATGATTTTCGGTGCCCCAAAAGCAGGTTGCCATGAATCTTCTGAGGGGCCTGAACAGTAATCTGTAATTTTCTCTGTCTTTCTGTTTTTTTTTCTCAGCAAATACAAAAGTCTCCAGTGAAGGAAAGCCTGTTGGGAGACAGCCTGAAGGCCAAAGCCCACAAGGGAACCCCGCCAAGCCACCCTCAGTTCGAGTGATAGGGGGCTCACCGTCGGCCTGCTGGGTGCAGACCTGCAGCCTTGCACTAGTCCTTGCTGCACTATGCTTGCAGTGGACCCAATACTGATGCCAGCTCCCCTCATCCCTGCTCCTGAAAGACCTGCGTACATGCACACTGACACTCGTACCACATACATATCACCCATAATATTCCTAGTGTTGTTGGATGGAAAAGAAGAGGACAATAGGACAAAAAGTTGTTCTGCAGCCTCCCCGATGTGTGCTCGCAAAAGTGAAAGAAAAGCCCCGCTGCTGCTTCTTCTTCTTCTTCTTCTGTTCATGGAATGATTTAGAACAGGACCGCATCTCTTGGATTTTCTTACAGGGGCTTTCAAATATTCCAATTTGCATACATGTTTTAAGTACATCCTTTTATTCTACTTCTCTTTCAGGGCAAAATCCTCATCACAACCACTGCACCGATATTCACCCAGACAGGAGATCATCATCGTTTGAAACCTGGACTCGTTTTCTTTTTGAGGATTATGGAATGCATGATAGATTGGATTGATCAATTTCCAGGTGCCCAGAAAAGGACATGTGATAGCATAATGACTGTGTATCAATGCACAGATTAGAATGTACTGACTTCACAGGTGAAGCACTGGCACCCACCTGGGTGTGTAGACTGTGTAAATGTATATAGGTGGGAAGATGTGAAGGAGTGTGTGACACGCTGCTCTTGTTCACTGAGCTGATTTTATTTCCTGGAGTGATGAATGGATACCTGTCTGCGCCTCACAACACAAATTAATAAACACACAATGCAAAAAAATGGACTTAAAGATAGATTTTTACGACTGGAAATGTATATTACGCTCTAACCACAAACCATTGACCTAAACTGACCATTTTGTAAACGATGATGATGTGTCACTGATTCTAGGAAATGTGCATCCGCATTTGTGTGTATGCTTGTTGAATTTCACATTAATGCATGTATAACCACATTATCAAACTTGTCGTTATCAACGGAATCAGGCCTTTTGTTTCGTACACCATGAGAAAAAGTTTTATGAAGTCATAAAACCAAGTTTCATGTTTTCATGTCCCACATATTCACATTATGGAGACAGTTCCTTGAAAGGCCAATAGATATCTAGCAGATTGTTTGTTTCTTTCTTTCTTTTACTTGTGTGGATGAACCAGAGGGGAGGGGACACTGCAGTGACGTTCCGGCTGTTTAAGACAAAGATGTGGTCGCTATCGGTAGTAAACAAAGCTGTGTGTTCATAACGATTACATGATGGTCAGTGGTATGAAAATAGAAATAAACCCACTCAAAGTATGTGAAATCGGTCTCCTATTCAAACCTTGAATTATTTTCTTCTGAAACTGTTCAACAAATACACATCATCTGATGATGAAACAGAGCTTAATGACGTTGCAATGAGTCGCGTTCTCCTCTGTAACCATGTTTGATTCCCTCCATGTATATTTTCTTTTCTCTGACTGTCACTGACTGTTGTTGACTTACAGTTCTATACCCAGCATGTGTATAAATGTACATATTTCGAGTCCTGTTCTGAGTCTCGTTCTTTTTATGACGGATAGAGTGCCGGCGAGCTCTATTCAGAGTGATTTTTGTTGGTCTCTGCTGCCACCAGATTTCAGTCTGAGCTGACGTACTGACAAACAGCACCTGCTGCAGTAAACGCAGCTGGTGTTACAGTTTTAAGCTTTTAACAGTGGAGTCAGCAATGAACAACCACAATCACTGTAGTTCAGTCCTGTCCTGGTCAGAAGCTTCAAATTCTGCTTGTGCTCGATACTTCCAAACTTCCAAATTCCAAACTAATCTTCTATCCCTTCAGGATTTCGCTGGTGTTTTTGGAGTTTGTTGCAGCCTGAAATGTTTTATTTCGCAGTAGCTTTTAAAAAAAAATTGCGATGAAAGTTGTGGTGTCATTTTGGCATTTGATGTTACTGGAGACAAGTTTCAAGAAATAGTTTTGGTTTTCTCTGTTTTTGTCTTCATGATTTAAGATCCAGCACAAACCGCAACTCTTGGCAGGAGTAAGTGGGAGATAGCAAACAAATGAAGAAAAACTCGTCAGTGCTCTTCAAGTAAACTTACCAAAGAGGCAAAACCAAATATCACAATCCCCAAAAACACTTGTGGTTTGCAGGGATCGGTTGAATTTGCCTTTTTAGCAACAGCGTGAAATCCTGGAGGGACTGAATCTTCAGTCAGCTGGTCCCCACCCAACACTGGTCTAAAACTGATGAAATCGTTTTATTTCCATTCTTCACCGACAATAGACTGTCAGTTCTACTAATGTCCTCCGTCAATTCACCGTAAGAGATAATGGGCATGTAGACAGAGACAAAAACATTTCTCAAGTCAGCTTTAAATGTACTAGAAGGTTATCTAAACAAAGAAAAGAAAATCTTGAAATATAACTAAATCAAGAGGGAAAACACTGGGGTCTGTACTCTGTGCTGCCAAATCGTACCTCAACCTTACATTAAGAATGTTAGCTGGACTCCGCCTCTACCCTGGCATCCATCATCATCTCCAGGAGGAATGTTTGGCAATGCGCGAAGATTTCCTCTGCAACATATTGCTCGATGACGTTTACAGGCATTATATGTTATTTCTGTTTCTTCACAACAATTCACAATCTGTTTCTCCTGGAGAAAATAACCGGTGTAAGAAAATAACCTCCGTTACTAGTTGTGTTTGTTCGTTTGTTTTGCATTGAGTCCAAATTATCAATAAACCAGAATCGATTCCAGACTGTTTCACATACCTGCTTCTGTTCAGAAGTGGGTGAGGACTGAGCCGTCACAGTCTGACCTTCTCTATTTGCATCCTAGAGGCTTCCTGCTAAACATATCAGTCTGTGTGTTTGCACCAGAAATAGAGTGTGAGATTGTAGAAGGCAGGAATAGGTTTGTGGCTGGAAAGGACCGTGGCAGACAGTCAGTCGTAATGACATCGACAGTGACAGTTTGCTCACTCAGCTGATGTGTGGCTGACCCGCTGGCTGCTGTTGTGTGGGGAACTTTGGCTATTCGTGGGCTATAATTGCCCTGGATTACACTGTGCTGTCAGCTCCAAGCATCACCGATAGCCCAAGTTAGCTTCAGCAGACCACATGAAGCACAAACGAAGCATGTTGTGTGATAGGAAGGCTCTTTATGTATGTCAAGTGGAACCATTGTCAGCATTACACCTGCAGAGACGTCCCACAGGTAGTGTTGTTTTACCCGCAGTGGAAGAAAAACATTAGATGGCAGTCAGGCGATGGAGTCTGACCACACTCCCGCTGTCTTTGTCATCAGCGGCGGACGATAGAACTCGCAGCTCGTTCCCGGATAGGCCCACATAGCCCAGATGCTTGTTCTCTCTCCCTTTGTCTCTCTCTCTCACGTACACACGCACATACATTGTTTTTTTTCCAAACAAACATCATTACAAACACACACCAGTGATCTCATCCATGCGACCGGCTCCACAGCAGCTACACTTCCAATTGCTCGCAGACTTAACTCGATCCTTGGAGTCTATTTCATGCTTGTTGCTGTGGAACTGAGTGACTGGCTGGCAGCAGACGGAGCCGTGTGCCCAGTCCAAGGATATTGAGCATCCTCTCTGCCAGAGCTGTAATTGGACTGCATTGTCCTGACAAAACCAAAGCCGTCTGTCGCCCTTTAAGTACTTTCCCTAACTGACGCAGACAGCTGTAAAGGGCTTTAAATATGGACAATAATGGGAGCAACCTGAAACCCTGAAAGAGGGTCAGTCCAGCTGCAGGTGTCTTTTAGGGTTGTGGCGTACAGTCTGTCTAATGTTTTCATAATGGGAAAGGATGATTCATTGTATTATTCTGTTGGTGCAGACATATTTCAAGGACTAGTGTGGCCACTGAGTGTAACGGAGAGTTCAGGGAACCTAAGGTCACAGCTGCTCAGCTGTCTGTCTGGGCTATTTTAAACGGAAGCACACATCAGCGCTTCTGTCCCACTAGCTTGGATCGCACCACGTTTCCTGACATTTTGAAAAAAAAAGAAAAGCCACTTTGAAGTCCTGCTTTGTACTCGTAAAGCGTTGATTCAAGAGTGATTCCTAGTCAAGATGGCAACACACACCACCCATTTTTAACCGTGCTTCCTGAAGTTAACCTAAAGCCAGTCGTGTGCAGTAACAGGGTGACAGGAGATGTGCGTCTTCCTGGACTGTCTTACCTTTTCAGGATGGGAGGAACAGGCTCAGGCCAGGAAGAGGGAAAAATGAAGGAGAGCGGCAATGGAAACAGCTTTTCAAAGGCGGGCAATTGGCGAAGAGGAGGAAGAGGGAAACAAAGGAGGACCTGTGGCTCTCCTTAAATTTCATCTGTCAGAGGTATCTACTCTGCTCAGAGCTCCCTCTGCCCCCCCTCCCTCAGGCTAGCGCACGATGCCAGCGCCAACGTCCTCTGTTCCACCAGCCAGTTCGCACCCAACGAGTTTCTAAAACCGAATAATTGAGTCCAATTAATCAACATGACAGACCATCAAGAGGAACCTCAGCACCACTGACAGATGTGCAGCAGGAACCATAAACCCTTGCTTCATTCCTCGTATTCGCTGATTGGCCTCACTTGTCAGTTCTCTTTCCCATGATGCACTGTGCACCAGCAGACACTAGGTAAACAGTGTTAGAGGGATTTAACTCCCCGACCTTAAAAAAGTAGACTGGTTTCTAGACAGCTGGCTGTTGATTACTGAGGGAATTTGTCGCTGACAAGCTGCTGCGTGCCTTCGCACATAGAGAATATTCTACAAGCTTAAGATTACAAATGGTATCTGACTGTTCAGATGCCAACACACCGATGAAACTGTCCCAGTGCAGAGGAGCCTTCAGCTGCAAAATCATATCACATCCCACAAGAATGACAACATATTCGGCCCGTTCTAAAGCCCAGACTAATGTGAACCTCCATACCCCACAGACTGTTGAGAACGCTCTCCAATCACCCATGGGTGAGGGGATATGGGTGTAATTCAGGCAAAGACAAGCCACCATGTCTGGAGACTAAGGGGGCTTTCACACCCACCGGACTTTCAGACTTTCAGATGTAAAAGCTCGGCGGACCGTGATGGAGACCAAAGAACCTAAATTTGGTCCATCCTACACCAGGAACTTATAGTCGTCAGCCTGCACAGGAAGACACCGTTATGGCGTGGAGCCGCGGCCCTCAGCAGAGCTGGCAGTCATCTCCTCCTTTCCTGACGACGGAGAAAAGGCCTCTGCATGACCAGGACATTCATCCCAATCTGAGACAACTGAACCAGGATCCATGTGGGGTATGATGCTGCTGCTGTTGGTGGTCAGACCACAAGAGCCATGTTGTTGTTGCATGGAAGAAAGTAAACGTTGTAAATGGAGATGGTGATGATTTGACTTATCGACAATCAGATGTGAAGGTATGTGAAGACAGTCACTTTCCTTCTTGAGTCTGCCTGGGGGGGTGGCCCTGACCATCATACAGATATGAATCCTTCTAGAATATATCCCAGGACTATCAGGAGGGGGCCGGCTCATATTCACGGTGTTTTACCAGGCACCGAACACACTGAGACATAATTGGATCTTTCAGTTTATGACCAATTATGAATAAAACAGCAGATGAAACTATGTTCAAGGCCGCAACTGAATTCTTCAATGATTGTCATTGCTTTCACGTTAACTGTGCCCAAAGATGTGTGTGTGTGTGTGTGTGTGTGTGTGTGTGTGTGTGTGTGTGTGTGTGTGTGTCACAGCGGAGTG
>CAAKHB010008563.1:14085-33213 GCA_901007665.1 Aeoliscus strigatus
GTTGCACTGCAGAGTCACCGCCATATCTCACACACACACACACACACACACACACACACACACACACACACACACACACCGCCATATCTCACACACACACACACACACACACACACACACACAGCTAAAGCCTCATGTTGCAGCAGACTCCTTTGACCTGACATTTTTCCATGAAAAGGTGAAAGGTCGTACGTGGTGAATCAGACATGACCAGGACGCTTTGTGAGGCTGCGATGTGAGGATAATGACTGTTTGACAACATTATTGTTTTCCTCAAAAAATATAACTTTTTACCGTCGAAAAACAAGGATTTTCAACAAAACACACAATGTAAGTTTAGAACATGAACTTTCTTTTTTTTTGGTTGAAAAATGTAAACGATGTAATGAATTTTCAACAAAGAAACATGAGTTTTTTTAACTGGAAAAAGAAACGTAAGTTGGAGCGTGACGTTTTTGCAGTATATATATATATATGTATATATATACATACATATATATATGTGTGTGTGTGTGTGTGTGTGTGTGTGTGTATATTTAGAATTATGTACAAACAAACAAACCTACTTGGATGAAAGAGTGTGTGTAAACATCACTGAAGAAAACACACACACACACAGACACACACACACACACACACACACACACACACACGTCAAAGAGCCTCCATCCTTTCTAAGTGAAGATGATTCATGAGTGAACCTGCTCGTTGTCTTCAGGCCGGCGTCAGTGGAGAGGAAACCTGCTGAGCTCAGCACGCTCAGCGACGGCTACCAGATCCGCATCTGACCTCTGATTGACCCCCGGTCCATGGTCCAACGTGTCCACTCGTCTCCACACTCGTTGGAGGACCAAACTGACCCAGATCCAGTCGTCTCTGTCCGTCACTCGTCTTCTTTTACTCATTTCCGGTTGTTGGAGTCGTTGTCGAGTGAGTGAAAAAACAAACAAACAAACAAACGTTCTCCGTGCCCGAGGTTGAAGGTGAAACCGTCTTTGACGCGTTTCCTGCTCCAGTTTCGTTTTCATTCAGTTTGTCAGTCACAGCGACTCAGCAGAATCACTTTGAGGGACGAGAACACGGAGGAGGACGAGGACCAGGAGGAGCATCATGGCAGCACTGTGTCAAACCTCCCGTCTCTTCTTCTTCTGTCCTCCGACACGTTTGCACCTTGACGCCATGTGACGTTCAGAAGCAGAAGGGCTAATTCTCTCCACGTCAGCGCGTCTTCTCACCTTCTCACCAGTGTTTGTCCATCAGACGCCTGGAAGAAATCGCACGGGACACCAAGGGAAAGCGCTGATGTCATGGCCGGTCCTTAGTCGGGCTACGACGTGTCACATGCCAACGGGAGAACATTCTAGAAGCACTGAGTGGGAGTCGAAGCGCCTTCACGTACTCGAGTGTTCTTGTTCCAAGTGTTTCTTGTTGCACGAATCTCGTTAGACGTGTCAACTCGTCAGAGGCTGAAATGGTTTTCTCTGAGCTTTACGTTTCAACGATCAGCTATGCACACCAACGGCGGAGGAGAATCCTCGTCTTCCACGATGAACAGAAACAAACCGATGAAGACTCTGGTGGCTCGTCTTCAGGTGCTGGGACAGTGTTTCGTACGTCGGCGAATCCAGGCAGCGTAACATTTGTAACGAGGACTTGGTAACGGTCCAGGCGCTCCACGCTGGACGTTTTGGGTTCGACCCGAAGAACAAACATATCGCACAGAACGTGTTTTCACCACATTGTCAGAGCACAAAGGAACAAAGCGGATCACAGACACGTAGAAACACAAACTGTCTCTGAATGTTTCTCCTCATTGAGCTGACGTCGTCTCTGTTTGATTGTACGTTGTCGGTTTGAATGTGGTTAAAAAGGCCTTTTGTTTATCTCAAGTGCTCGTACGACCCTCCTCCAATCTGTTAGCCAACAAACAAAAAATGTGACAAACGGCGGCGTAAACCCGTGTTTGGTTTCAGCTCAAATCGTGTGAAAAGTTCATGCAACAAAGAATCTTGGAACAAACAGAAAAAGAAGCTGAACATGCTAACGTGCTAATGTTCTGCTCACCCGGTGGCGAGAATTGTTTTGGTTATTTTTTTATTTTTTATCATATTTTTGTTGTTTTATTTCCTCTGTCAATCTGTATTTTTATTGCTGCTGTGATGTCATTACACATGTATTTCATTGTTGTCTATGGAAGCGTACTGCATTCACTTGACAAAAAAATCGGTTTTATTGAGTTATATTTTGTTTTTCTGTTTTTCATGGATTTTTTTTCTTTTCTATGGTATTTTTTGTTTTTTGTGGTGATTTTTCTTTCTGGTTTCTTGTTTTTTTCTGTTTTACATGATTATTTTTTTAGTAGTTTTAGTCGTATTTTTTTAATAGTTTTTTGTTGTATTTTTTGGTAATTCTTTTCTGGGTTTTTTTCCCTGTGTAACCACTATTTTCATCAGTCTCCTGATCATCTCATTAGTCACCACGTAGCCTGAAAGCATTTCAGATGCATCATCTTGTATCTGTGGACCCAAACGTGTCCAACTGAAGTCAACAAGCCGATGACACCATCTTTATGACTGATGACTCTCAAACCCAAAACAAAGTCAAAAGTCTTGTTTACTTCCATTATAGAATGTTGGACTTAAAAAATAATCTGTAAAGCAGAAAAAATTACCCCCCTTTTTTTTTTAATTGTCAAGTGAATGCAGAAGGCTTCCGTAGTTTTCAGACTTTGGCCGACGCGATGAAGACGTGACGTGAACCAAATGAAACGTAAAGTGCCCGGATGTAAACGAAGACTTTCAACATGTAGCGTTATTTTGTGTGAATTGACAAAAAAGAAAATATATATTTGGGATTTTTACCGTCGTCGAGAAGTCCGGACGAAATGAAACATCGACTGACGTGAAATGCTGTCGGCGAAGCTTCCAGTGCCTCCGCGGAGCGACGATCAGCTGATTGGTCCAGCGGAGAAAGGGAGTCGATCGAGGATTGGAACGTTTCTGTCGTTGTGGTTTGTGAACCGAAGTGACTCGAAACTGTCGTCCGTCGACTGCAGCAGCATGTTTGAATAAATAATCTATGTTTGTACGTGTGTCGACTGACTGACGAGTTTTCACGTTCAAACTTCACATCAACAAAACTTCCACCATTTTGTATCCGATTTTTAAAAAGTCACCACCCAAACGGGTATAATGTTTCTGTCCATTTTCATTCAAATGACGTTTGTGAGAACCAGTGACATCTGGTGGTGAAGCCGCATATTGCTACTTGTCACATCTTCCCTGTGCAGAAACTGATGAGGTCTCATCGATAAGACATTGTTTCATCTGAGACAGCTCAGGACGAACGTGAAGGAGAAACGGACAAATTGTCATCAAACGGTCAAACTGCTGATACACGACACAATCTGTTCATACGCTGCAGTGTGTGTGTTCAACGAGCACATGGTGGCAGCAGATTCAGAGCAATAATCCGTCATATTTCATCGCCACAGCAGCTTAGAGATCACGAAGCACCTCGCAGAGTCAGCGGCTTATGATGGAGTGTGTGTGTGTGTGTGTGTGATGCCAACAAAGCCCCTGCAGACACATCCTGCATCAAAGACTCAGAGGACAAAGTTCTATGAAGAACACACTCAGACGTCCTCCACACTGAAGGGGTGTGTGTGCTGACATCTAGTGGTCAATAATCAGCAGCCACGTTACAAAAGTCGCCTTTATTTTGGCTGTAAAACAGATTACATCTGAAACGTGATAAAATACATATGTACATGTTCATGTCGAACCGTCTCACTCATGATTTCATCACTGTTTATTCTGTCAGTAACACACTAGCGCCCCCTCATGGACAAAAGAAGCAGCATTTGTCAGAAAAATAATTTAAAACTTTCACTGTGTGAGAGGAAACGCCGTGGTCAGACAAAACCTGTCGACTCGTCATCCTACTCGGTCACCTCCATCTGTTCTGATTGGTCGTCCCACGTCGCCCACGACAACCTTGTGCAACGGGTCAGCAGCGGTAGCGGAAGCGAGCGAGGAGAGGGAGATGGTCCGACGAGTGCTGCGGATTGGGTAAACCGTTCACTTCCTCCAGCTCCGCCTGGCCGACCAATGACAGGCGGCCCAACAACTGGAGGCCCCGCCCACCTGGGTGCCACCGATTGGCCATGAGCTCTTCGAAGAAGGAAAGGAGATGATGACCGACTGTGTGAGTGAGTGTGTGTGTGTGTGTGAGCGCGTGCATACCGGGTGTGTACAGGATGTAATCCACTGTCATGGCGGTGCGGGAGTGGCAGGTGGTGATGGCAGGTCGTCCATCGGGCATAAGACGGTGCTGGTAAGATGACAGCAGCCGCAGGCCGTGTTCGATCCGTGCTCTGCACGCACACACACACACACACACACACACACACATTTGTGTTAGTGTTTTTATTTCTTCAGTAGAAAAGGGGCGGAGCAAGAAGGAAGAGGGACAAACGTTACCCGCTGAAAGCTGTAGCAGCGTTGGTGGAGAGATCATCGACGGTGAGATGAGAGATGGTTTCCTCCACTGCTGGGAGACACACACACACACACACACACAGGTGAGCGGGCTCAATGTTGCTGGGCGACGGCTGGGTGACAATCGATCTAACCTGTAGAGCTGCTGGACGATGACTTGGCGTGTTCTGTGTCGTACTGACACCGTTGGTTGATTCCCAACGTCTGAGACCAGATGGGAGACGTGAGGAGACGCTGACCTCTGGGACTGAGCTCCTGACCTGAAACCTACACACACACACACACACACACACACACAGAGACACACACATGTTCAGAACACAGACTAAAGATAAAGAGCAGATGTACTCAGCTGTGTGTGTGTGTGTGTGTCTCACCACACCGATCTGCAGCCCCTCGTAGTCCAGACGACCTCTGGTCAGGAAGCTGTAGAGTGGACTCCAGGGGGTGGAGTTGAAGTCTCCACACAGCAGCACGGGGTGGCTGGATCCGTCCGGGCGGCGGCTCAGCCGGCCGATCTCGGCCAGCAGGATGGCGAGCTGCGCCAGCTTGATGTCGCCCCGCCGCGGGTTGTACAGCAGGTGGGTGTTGGCCACACACACCACGGAGGAGGGGTCGGCGGCTGCGTGGGTGGGCCGCAGCAGCACGACCAATCCCACGTTGTCTCTGTCCAGAAGGGCGTCGCCGGGGCGGAGGAACTCGACGGGATTGGACGAGACCAGCGACAGGCGGGAGGTTCTGAAGACGACCGCGCAGCCGTCGGGCTTCCCGCCCGTCCGCTTCTTGTACTCACACTGGTAACCTGAAACACACACACACACACACACACACACACACACTTTAAACTGACGTCAACAGACATTGTCAACTGTGGTTCAGAGGCCCCCTAGTGGACAGAACACACACATGTCCGCTGCAGGACACACACACACACACACACACACACACACACACACACATACACACACACATACACACACTCACCGTGTGCCTGTAGAGCAGGTTTGATCTGGCGTTCATAGTGGTCCTCCTGCACTTCCTGCAGACACAGGATCTGACAGACAGAAAAACACCACATCATCCATCAGATCTGGCGCCTCGGGCACACACCCGTCTCGTCGCCTCGTTCACTCACGTCGGCGTCGTACGCGTGGATCTCGGCCAGCAGGTTGGGCAGCCGGTAGTCCCAGGGCAACACGCCGGGGGGGCAGTGTCGGTACAGGTAGGAGTTGTCCTGCAGCAGCTCCTGGGACAGGATGTTGTAGGACATCACAGAGAAGTCAAAGCAGGTGCTGCTCCCTGGTGGTGGCGGCTCGGTACTGCAGGCAGGGGACGCCTCCCAGTGTCTCTTCAGAGCTGCAGGAGGACACAGATGGAACAACCGCTTGTCCATTAGGTTACATTTGTAAAATAGGAGGAACAAATAACAAGTAACATGAGGCGGTGAATTAAACTTACTGACTGCACTGGGACAGTCGACCTTTGACCTTTGAACCAGGACATCTGAACGTTTACAATGTTTGACGTTCAGTCCAGAGGACATTTAATTTGTATTTTCCATTTGCTCCAGCAGCAAAAATCATCACCTCATCTTAAACTGAACTGAAGTCAACAAGTTCAACGTGACTGAACTAAAACGACACTTAGACCAGACCATACTAAAACTAATGTACAACTTAAACTACACGTAAAAAAAGAGCTCATACTGACTTAGGTTAGCTGAACAGTTCCGTTGATCATTATTGGACTCCATCACTAACAATCAACAACAATCATGTCACGTTTCCGTTCCAGGTTGTCATGGAAACACCAGTGAGTCCAATCACCTCTCAGGGCCGCGTCCTGCCGTTGTCGGGTGGGGGGGCCGGTTCCAGGCCGGGGGGGCGGGGCCCTGTTGGCTCCAGCTGCCTGCCAGGGGTTTGTGGGCGGCGTGGCGCCACTGCGCTCCTCTGACCCACTCTCCCCCCTCCACGGTTTGTGTCTGGGGTCGGAGCTGTGCCGGGGTCCGGCCCTGACGGGGGTAGTCCGGGGGGGCGGGGTCGGGTGTGACTCTCGATGTCCTCGGTTTCCTTCCTTATTGTCGGTTTTAATCCTTTCCACGTGTTTCTCTCTGCCGCCATCCCTCCCCCCTCCATGCGCCCCCCGTCTGTATCCCTCCTTCTCTTCACTTTCACTCTTCCTCCGTTTGTGCGGCGGCTCTCTGTCTCTGTTGGGACGTTCCATCGTGACGCTGGCAGAGGTGTAAAACAAACGGCAGGAACCGATGGTCGCCCTGGTGGGGACACGCTGACGGGGTGCCGGGTGGGGGCAGGGGTGAGGAGGAGGCCGGGGGGGGAATCCCTGCCTCTGCCACCATGGGGGAGGAGCGAGGGAGGTGACGCGGCAGCAGGAGGAGGCCCGGCGGCACCTGACGCTGGCCTGCTGGTGACTCAAAAAGGAGGAGGTGAAGCAGCTCAACTGACGGAGAATCATGGAGAAACTGGTGGGAGGAGACGGAGAATAGATGTCAGAAAACACTGTCCGATCATTTGTCAACTAATTCCTACAGAAAATACACTGTTTATAGTTACTGACTGGATTCTACGACTGAAAACGGTTCATTTGGTTTTTGAGGTTTGTGTGTTAACTGGTCGACACAGACACAACCTCACTTATCTCCAAACCTAGTCACGTTGTCCTGGAACGTCAGATACAGATACATTTAACAGCTTTTTAAAGAATAACCTTTTATTGAAGCTTTACGTCGTTTAGATACATTCGTAATTATGTGCTACGGAAACAACATGTCTATCTCAACGCAAATGGCAAAGCTAAAATAAAAAAACCCAAATACATACATACAAATAAACGTTAACCTGTTGTCAGTGAATTCACCTGAATGACTGTTGGTCAAATACATGTATTTACATTCATTTACACTGATTGACAGCCACTGGCGAATAGTTCAAAGCTCACATCCATGCTAGCATTAGCTTCGCTGGCAGTTTCAGACCCCAAGCTAAGCTAAGTTAGCTGTTAGCTAAGCGAGCTAACAGCTATATACTCACACAACTCGGCGATGGATGAGACATTATCTACGTTTCCACTGGAAATGTGACGGGGGGATACATGTATGAGTGAACATTTCAAATGTTTTGTGTTGGTGAGCTCTGTCAAACACAACTGTATCCCGTCCTCATTGATGACGTCACAAAAACGAGACGTGGTGCATTCGCGTACAATACAGTAGTAGTTTACTCTTCATTCTCATACAGAAAATACGGGAAGGAGTCATGAATTTACTTTAATCGACGTTACGTTCACTGACGTTTTAGAGATGAAAAGTACGAATTTATCTCCATAGACCACCGGTGTCCCCGGTTTCGTGCCCATTATACCAATTTTTCTGAGCTGACCCAAATGCAGCACCGGGAGTGACTCGCGATGGGTTTGTAGTTTTTGTTTCACTCATTCCGCTTCAGTGATACTCTACAAGATTACGAACCGGACTACAACTGCATCGGCGCGGTGGAAAAAAAGGCCCGACTGGAAAACACATCTCGCTGCTTCATCGAGTTTCCATTAAACGCGTTAAAACGTTATGAATTCGCGTAATTCTAACAAAAATTACACACTGTCGTTGTTTTACGGACCGTTGTCAGTTGTCTCCATGTGAAAACTGACTGCCACTGTACGTACGTGAAACCGAGCCCCCTCCTGGAAACGGAGGAGCCGCCGGTGGAGACAAACGGACGAAAAACAGCTGTCATCGTTTCTTCTGCAGCATTTTCGGTCCTGACGCGTCCAATGAGCCTGAAACTGCGGGCAGATGATCCGCTGTGCGGAGGTCTGATCCGGGGAACAGTCCGGTCTGACGCCGTCCTCCTCCCATCCGAGCCTCCGTCCGTTTCTTTCTAACGCCCCCCCCCCCATCTTTTTTTTCGTTCCCGTTCTCACGCACTGTGATCGAGGCAGATGGCCGCGCACCGAATCATCATGAATTCTAACTGACTTCAGACAAAGACAGGAGAAACTGGGGTCATTTCTGTAGCTACATTACAAAATCAATAGTAATTCCAAAAATATATAAGAATCGATTTATTTTATTTGAATGCTTGTGGAGTAATTGAAATTGTACTTCAGTATCGTTAGTGGTTATACTGTAGTTATAGTCAGTAAGTAGGATTGAAAAAAAAATTCAACAATCACAATTGATCAGAAAAGACTCCTGCTCTCTTGAGCATGATGATGTGATTATTTCTGTCTGAAACCTTCATAAAACACTGATTTGTTCCAATATGGAAACGTTTTTTGTTCACTACAATGATCTGCTTTTCTCTCTTGAGTGAACAAACCGTCCAAACCAGATTTTCACCAACACGCCCAGTTCACCCCGATCGGTCTGTTCACACTCTGTTCACGCTGAGATGGATCCGGAGCAGGTAGGAACCAACATTTACTGATTGATACACACAGATTGATACTGAGATGACCTGAAACAGACAAAAAAACGAATCAATGTGACTGGACAGAGCAGCAGCTGCTCTGTTTGTCTCTGAATTCTCGTCTTCTCGAATTCACGTCCCGAAGAATCCGCAAAGAACTGATGAGTTTGTTGTTTATTTCTGAGTTCAGCTGCTTCACTTTGTTCCAACGTTTTATGCGATGTGTGTGTGAGCAGAGAAACAGTGAATGTGGACAGATTCACAACAATAAATTTGTGTTTTTATTTTTCTCTGAACTGAATGAAATGCAGCTAAACCTGCTCTCTCTCTCTCTCTCTCTCTCTGAGTGTGTGTGTGTGTGTGTGTGTGCAACAGGGCAGGTGCAGTCACGCTCCTTCACACTGTGTCTCACCCCCAGGTGGAGGAAATCGTGTCGACGGCCTCGTTCGGGGACCTGATCGAGTTCTCGTACCCCATCGGTTACTCCCACTGGGGTTTGTACGATGGAGACGGACACGTCGTCCACTTCGCTGTGGCAGGTGAGAGTTCAGCACAGAAGATCTGCAGGTTTATGAGGACAAACAGGTCAGAACGAAGCTTCAGGGTGGAGAAACACACATTCACTGCAACAAAAGGCTCGTGTACAGGTGTTTTACAGCCAGTGAGAAATTATTTGGAAATTGTTTCAAAGAGACACGTGAATCAGAACATTTGAACTATTTGTTTTTATGTTTTTAAGTTCAGTCCATCGAACATTTAGTTTGTCTTTTTTTTTTAATTTCGTCTGCTCCAGCAGCAAAAATAATCATCTCATTGAAATGTATCAGTTTAAAGACTCTAAACTTAAAAATAACATACAAAAACTGCACTAAAACGAAAAAACATACTTAACTAAAATGGAAAAAATCAACTAAAACGCCGTAACTAAATCCAAACTGGATTTTGATGTCAATTCGTCGGTTGATAATGACTCTAATCGATTGATCTTTGGTCCTTCTTCACCAACCACTCGACTGATTCATTAACAACCATGGCCATCCCTGTGCTCGTCTCCAGATGAAGGTCAACTGATGAGCAACATACGCAACTCACTGCAGAACATGTTTCCCGTGTGCGGCGACCTTCTTCTGGGAGAAACCCGGATCCGCCGCGTCCCTCTGGCCGACGTCAACGTCCCCAGCGGCGCCCACGTGCTCATCAGCAACAACCGCCACCGCTTCCCGCCATCGACCCCCGAGCAGATGAGGAAACGCCGCGACGCGCTGCTGGACAAAGACTTCACCTACAACCTGTTCACGCTGAACTGCGAACACTTCGCCACGTTCGTACGATTCGGAAAGGCCGTCTGCAACCAGGTAGACCCCCGACGCACGCACACCTGGGGAACGCCTCGTCTGCGTGCGCCCTCTGCTGTTTGAATGAAGTAACACACGTTCCTTCAAGAGAGTAGAACGCAGATAATTGACTGATTGTCCCATGATGACCTCATCAGCACGTGGCTGAGCACAAAGTAAACAAGTATTCAAATTAATATGTGGTCACTTTAACCCTTTAACACCAACGGTATGTCTGATGCTACATTTACACTAGCATACTTAGGAGTAATCACGTGGCTATGCTAGCATGAATGTCGCGCCAGCAACACCGTTGGTTTTTTGGAGGGTTGGCCCTCGCTGACATGTGCTTCTCCTCACAGATTCCCACCAAAGCCAAAAACGTTGAGTGTGAGACGGCGACGGCGACATTCCAAGACGCCGTGGCCTCCAACGAAATGACCAAAGACCTCTTCGGATGATTGCTACGACTCTTCTCCCGTGTTTTCTGTTAAGAATCGTTTTTAACGACCTGTCTCTGTCCTCCATTCACCGTCGGACCGCCATGTAGGAGGAAAAAACAAAGGGAACGTATGTCAGGAACATAAAAGAACGAAACAGGAAGAGACTTTATAAAACATTTTATTCTGAAGTCCAATATCAAAACGATGCAGTCGATGTGACGTTTTTGTTCCAACGTGTGTAAACTGGCTGTTAAAGTGTGTGAAATAATAAAACACAAAGATGATGCATCACGTTTGTTTGCCAGAAAACAGCAAAGAACAAACTGGAGCTAACGACGCCAACGGAAACCATCAGTCGGTGTGAGTGGGCGGGGCTTGTCATCCTCAGACATCAGCTGGAAGGTTCAGTGACGCTCAAATCATTGAATTTTCTGGAAATCAGACTTAAAGAGCAAAAGACACAAAAGACAAAGCGAAGCATCTTTGTACCCGTTCGCCCGCCCGTCGGCTCCTCAAACACCGCGTCACTCTTCTTCACTTTCTTCTTCTTTTTTGGTCTCTTCTGTGTTTTTCTGGATTTTTCTCATGATAAACATGTCATTCTTCAGCGCTCTGACGTGCTTGTAGAGACGCAGATGTGTCGTTAGCGTTCACATTATTCACCAAAGTTCTTCCCGAAAAGATTGTTAGAAAAAAAATGTCCACCTGGCGATAGTTATGAAGTTATGATGAAAACAAACAAAAAAAGGTCAACAAGTTGATGGCAATAAACAGGAAGTCTGTGCGTGTACTTTCAAAATAAAGATCAGTATTTGTGAGTTTTTACAACCGTGAAGACGAATTTAATCATAATAATTTATAATAAATTGAATATACGAATATAACATCCTCCAAATATTCATATGCTGTTAAAGTTCTTCTGTCCAATCCACCGCAGGACAGAAACAAGTTCCTGGATGATTGATTTCACAGTTACACCGAAAACTTGTGCTTAGTTTTTATCCGTCGACTGAAAAACTGTTTTTGTCCGACAGGTTCTAAGGTGCACTTGGTTTCACTGTGTCTGTCCTCAGCAAATCAGACAAACGTCCTCATGCATCGTCTGTCCGTGCAGGTTTGTCACAGGGGTCGGGGGTCAGGGGTCATGAGAAGGGCACGTCCCATCTCTGTGTGTAGGCCGTCAGCTCACACGGGCTGATGACCAGCATCCGGGACGAGTCCATCCCGTCCAGCGCCATCTCCGAGTCCAGACAGAAGCGAGACACCAGGTGCTCCAGGTGAGTCCCCGACTTCTGCCAGCGCTGGGGAGACACGCACAGACAACCTGTCACGCCAGCTCCACCCCCTGCCTGGGAGGCCCCGTTCACACACGGACAAAGTCGTCGTTAAAATTGATTGAAAATGAAAACTTAAATTCAGCTTTGAATCGGAAAACATGTGATTCTAAGATGTCAACACTAGATGGAGACAAAACCTGACAACTGGACTGAATGGACCCGAGTGTGAGTGTGTCTGTGTTTGTGTATGTATGTGTAGTGTTTATGCAGGAGAGAGAGAGAGAGAGAGAGAAACCGTGTGAGTGTGTGTGTGAAGAGAAAGGAGAGAAGTGTGTGTGTGTGTGTGTGTGTGTGTTATTATTCAAAGCTGGACTCTTCAGCTGGAAAACAAAGCAACAGATACGATCAGACATGAAAAGAGGCTTTTATCCAGCTGTGGGTCTAAAAAGCCAGTGTGTGTGTTTGGGTGGGGGGTAGACTGACGGATGAAGGGAAATAAAGAGCAGAGTAGAATCAGGACACGAGTGCGTGAACATGTATTGTGTGTGGATCAGTGTGCAGACAGCAGCCATGTTGTGTTTGAGCCTCTGAGCGAATCTGCATCTTGTATCTTGATCTTCAGGCCCAGTGAGTGAACACACACACACACACACACACACACACACACACACACACAGACTTTGTGCTGCCCATTTTGCCACTCGCTGCTGATGTCACGCTCATCACGCCGCGGCGACGGGCCGTGGAGCTTTTTAATTGGAGACAAAAAAGAGGCGATAATTAAAAGTGAATCAATTAGCATTCGCCTCTGCGTCGGTCGTCCTCCGTCGCCGTCACGTCTCCGAGCGTCGACACTCCCAGGGCGCACCTGGAGGAGGTCAGCACCTGGAAACACTCGTGTCTGCAGCTTTAGCAGGTCGACAAGGTTTCATCACGGTTTCAGGTGAAGTGAAATACGATCGCTTCTTAACACTTCAACACCGACGTCCACGTGAGCATACTTTGGAGTACCGTAATGACATGAAAGCTGAGAAGTGTCACGGTTCTTCTACCTGGTGTGAAGAAGGAGCCAGGAGAAGACAGTTTCTGAAAGTTGAGAACCAGAGAGCCATGTCATTACGGTAATGCCATTCGCTCTGTTGCCAGAAGCGGGCGGGTCATTACCGTAATGACAGCAACTTGGATGTGAACTTCTCACCTGACTAAACGACCCCTTGTGTGATGCGAACAGAACGGAGCGACGAATGAGCATCGGAGCCCTTTGTTCTTTCTTCAGAGGAACCGGAACAATCAGCTCGTTTCATGGTTCTGGGACGGAATCGGACCGCTTCTATCAGAAGTTCTATCACAACTATTTCTGGAACGAATTTCACACATTAAGTGCTTGCACTCGTTCTTCACCACCCCACCCACGCCCCCCGTCATGGTCTGTTTGGTTCACGTCTTCTTCTGTCACTCTCTCCATCCATCCATGGCTTTAACTTTTTAACGTCTGTGTGGGTTCTCTCCAGGTACTCCAGCTCCCTCCCCCCTCCAACAGCATGCTGAGGTTCATTGGTCCGTCGGTGTGAATGTGAGCGTGAATGGTTGTCTGGTGACTCGTCCAGGTTGAGCCTGGGTGTGTCGACATGGGCGGGGCTGAGGAGGACATGACTAGCACCGCCCACTCAGAGTTGTATCCTGCGTTGTCATGGTAACGTCTTCCAGCACCACTGCCGACAAATTCTACAAGAACGATCCGTTTCCATGAAACTCTGCGGCGTCATGAAGAAGAATTAACGATGAAAAATGTTTTAATCAGTGAAAGTTTCCTCTCTTTCTGGCTGGTTCATCTCACACACACACACACACACACACACACACACACACACACACACACTCAAGCAGCCTGCTCCTCTCCAACAGATTTGTTTTAAATGCTAAAATCCAGATGGAATGAACGAACACACACATTTTTCTACACCGGCTGAACAGTTGGTTAAGTGTAACAAGCTCATTTTTAGTTTCCAGTCTCACCTGTTCGCCGCCCCCCTGCACCCACCAGAGTCACCACCACCCCCCGACCCCTCCTCCCTCCCTCTCTCTCTGATGATTTATTTGTTGTCAGCTCTCTGCTGCGGGGGCTTGTGGGACGTCGTCAAGGTGTCCACTGGTCAGGTAATGACAAGTGTGTGCGTCAGGAGTATTTGCCTGTCCGAAGGCTGTCACGTATCATGCAGTGTGTGTGTGTGTGTGTGTGTGTGTGTGTGACGATCATCTTTGGACAAATTTAGCTTTGGATTAATTGATATTTCCATCCATTTATAAACATACAACGTATGATAGCTACTCGCTGGGGGCTACACACCACCTGTCTGCCAGTGTGTGTGTGTTGCACAGACCTGCTTGCCGTCGGCCATGTTGCAGGGCAGCATCAGGACCTGGGAGGCGGGGAAGGTGGTGGACAGAGACAGACAGTGCTGTCGCTGACGGATCTGCTGGCCATGAGTGTAAACCCACTTCTGGAAAGAGAGATGAGAGAGTTTAACACTGTGTGTGTGTGTGTGTGTGTGTGTGTGAGAGTTTGTTGGTGTTCTGTGTGTGTGGGTGTGTGGCGTCTCATCATATGTCAGTGGTACGGCCACTGGGGGACGGTGGAGGATTTTGTGGTCGAGTGAGTCACATTTCCTGCACGTCAGTCTGCTTCTCGTTGCGTTTCCCCTCCGTCATTAAACACACCTGAGCCCCCGTTCATCTCCGTCCGGCGGCCGCTGAGTTTTTATTCAATCTGTGGGATTATTCCAGTGGTTTCTGTTCATGTAGATTTGTTAATGGACTTCAGAAAGTCTTTGTGCTCTCTGGTCTTTGATAGGAGGTAAGTTTGACTTCTGAACATGATCACGCACACACACACACACACACACACCAGCGGCCGTCATCCTCAGCCTTGGGGTGTTTCAGCTGCTGACATGTTTCGCTCTCAGTGCGGCAGCTTGTTCAGAGCAGATCAGCCTCCACACGCTCTAAACACGGAATAATGAGAATCCTACGGGTATTAATTATGACTGAGAGCGCAGAACACACACACACACACACACACACACACACACACACAATCTTTCTGCTGTCGCTATGAAATGAGCACAGTGAGAGCAGCGAGTTGAATATGGAAATGCGCGCACACACACACACACGTATTACCTACACCAAAGAAAAAAACGGATGTTTTTCACATGAGCGCTGAAGAAGCCCTTTCCAGGAACTTGGACACAAACATGGGTCACATGACCTCCATTAACTCGTAGAGCTCAGACCTCCACCAATCAAATCCTTTCACCCATCGTCTTCCAATCATTGATCTACTCTAATAAATTCATTGATCATCAAACATGACTTTGTCAAATAGTTTGACACCTTGTTACACAAATCATCACCTCTGACCTGTAGTTTTTCTTTTTCTATTTCATTTCAACAGTAAAACCAAAACCAACCCTCCGTCCCTGGGTGGGCTCCAACCCCCGGTCTTTGTGTTAACAGACAGACCCACTAACCACTGCCCCACAGAGACAATCCACTGCTGATATTGTGTATTGTGTATTGAGTTCTAGACGCAGATGATGAAAACGAGGAAGAACAGACAAACAAACAGACAACAACAGAACCCCCTTGGCGGAGGTAATAAACAATCATTTGTGTTTTGCCAGGACACACACGCCACCTGGGCTGGATTCACGGGGTTGAACACACATCAGGCAGGAAGGACCCGTCAGAGACTCACCTGGTCGTCGGCGGGGACGTCCTCCGTCCCCCCGCACGGAGCCAGAGCAAGCACAGGAAGCTCCTCCCCCTCCACCCTGCGGGACTCCAGGCAGTTCTTCCTCTGCCGGATCACCCCGGACTGCTGGTCCGAGTCGTCAGGGACCCTGACGAAGGAAAACACTGCCGGTACTCATTTGCAACAGCAATACTTCAAAACACTCCGTTAAAGTGCCCCGCCCCCAAACTCAGCTGGTTAACAAAAGACGGTCAACTCTCATTAACGATGGGAGCTGAGGTGAAAACCATTCATCAGCATTTTTGGGGTAAAATGATGTGTTGAACCTTTAATAAATCCATGATTCTCGGGACTCATTACTTCAAAAGTTTCCTGGCAATCTCCCTCTTTGATAAAGTTTCTCAGTCCTTCTCGTTAAATTTCTCAGCCACGCTATAAACTCGAGCTTAAGCCCTGCAGCGTTAATTCAATCTGCTATCTCGCTCTGTTTTAATAACCCGTTAAAGGTTATTCTGCGTTTGGAGGGTCAGGTCCGTCCCCCGGGAACCCGCCGGTTAATTCCATTCAGGGGATTAACGGCAGCCTCTGGTGGGTAAGTGGGTGTTTAAATATGGGTGTGAGAGAGGAAGGGTTTGAATAAAAGTACGTTGGAGTCTTAACCCTTCAACACCGACGGTATCCCCGAGGCGTACTAGCATACTTTGGAGTACCGTAATTATCAGAAATCGGTTCCTGAAAGATGACAAGCGTCACTCAGTCCCTCTACCTGTTGTGAAGAAGGAGCTAGAAGGTTAGTTAGAAAACAGTCAGTGTCATTACGGTAATCCCATTCGCTCTGTTGACAGGATCCGATGAGTCATTACCGTAATGACAGGAACTCGGATAAGAAGAGCAACTTCTCAGCATGCAAGGACCTATTGATGTTTTCTGATTGCGCAAATAGTCATGTAATTACAGTACTCCAAAGTACCGGTGGTGATAGCACCGGTGTTTAAGGGTTAAAGGTGTTTGTTCGGAGTGGCGAGCTGCAGCCAATCAGGACACAGGACGCCGTGATTGATGCCTCGTCGCTCTGTATGAGATGAGGATGCATCCGAGTCATGTTCCTGGAATGTTCCCTGTCCTGACACCCAGTGGACCACGCTGACGCCGCTACAGTCTGATTGGCTGCTGGGCCATGAGGCCCCGCCCCCAACAAGCTTCAACACGCTGCAATTTATTCCCTGTGAGGGAGGAACTCTTCTCCGAGGACTTTTCATGTTCGTACACCGTGAGCACTGTGAAGAGAACAGCACTGACGCTGAACAACACACAAACTGTGGATATGGTTTCATTTTTACCCAAGTTGTCCTCTGCCTCAGTTAGCACAACTTCCCCAGCTAGATCAGACCACACACACACACACACACACACACACTTACTTGAGCTCTGGATAGACGTTATCCAAGTACCACTTGAAGGATTTGCACTTGAGTTTCTTGCGGAGCTCCACCCGGCCCTGGATACTAATGACACACACACACACACACACACAAGCAGCGTCAGGGGGTTTGATTAATGACGCACACTCAGATTGAGAGAAGTTGTAAAATAATAAGGACAGGTGAGGTCAGCACAATGGGATGTGAAAACAAGTGTTCTTACTCTCCGTAGGATTTCCCTCGAGCCGCAGGACGAGCTGAGTAGTAGAACAGCCGGAAGTCGTCCATCCACACCTCGGCTGTCCGACGCGTGTTCCTGACACACACACACACACACACGTCACTGATGGAGGAAAATGTTCTCAGCAGCTGTTTTTTTTTTTTTTTTCAGACGACAGTCTTTGTCTGAGCGCCGAACGTGCCATCGTGACACCAGCACAAGTCATCATCTTTTGTGCAGGACAGATGTTGCCGTGATGACAGTCAACCTGGAATGAAATGAAAAAGGACGTGTGTATGTGTGTGTGTGTGTCTCCTGTTGCAGCACTGCTAACGCTGCCCAAGCTAAAATTAGCTGCTAGCATGTCGGTAACGGCGCTCAGAATCAGAATCCTCATATTAAGTTTTCATTCATTTTAAAACGCCATTTTTTTCCCCACACTTTTCTGACGGAATTTCACTGAAAGCTTTGTGATGTTGCCTCATGGTGTGTGGAAGTCAGTAACTCCCGGTGAGTTCAACTTGAAAATCTTCATGCAACAACATATCTTGGTTCCGTGTCCAACTACAGCATAACAACGTTCTCTGAAACATATCAAACGTGTGTGTGTGTGTGTGTGTGTGTGTGTGTGTACGAGTCATTGATATGAACAAAGACGTCAGTGTAACAAAAAGAGTTTGATACATTTATACTGACACGCTGACGCCATCTTGAATTCCGAACTCGGCTCCTCTGATTCGGACCGAAGTACGAGACGGAGAAACTTGGAAAACAACTCAGATACCGACTCAAACAGCAAGTGGAACTCACCACTTTGCATCCACACACACACAGACACCAGAGGAACCCTCTGATTATTGACTTTACTGCTTAGTCGTTAACGTTTCCCAGGGAGCGTATTGACTCGTCTTTTTCCTCATAGAACACAGAGAAATGTAAAAGGAGCCAGAGTCCCAATCAGACGGGCGTCGTGTTGATGGCGAAGTGCTGACTCCACGTTGTAACCTGGACGGAAGCAGCCGTGATGACTCTATTTATGAGCACATTAGTCCTGTTAACGGATTAGTGGCGTGGCTGTAAACATCAGTGTGAACGAGCAGAATGCAGATTACGCTAATAGGATCATATCGTCCTCCCAGCTCAAAGGCTCCGAGGCAGCTGCAAATCCACTTTAACAACCATGACACACACACACACACACAGCACAAACTGCTGACCGGCTGTCCGTGTGTGTGCGTGTCTGTACAGAGACTAGACCTGTCACAGACCAATGAACATTTCTGAGGCTCATTCCAGAGTTTGTTGAATCCTGAAACGATTAAAAGAGTTTTCAGTTCTAAATTCATGTAAACTGACTTGAAAGTTTCACGTTTGAATACAGTAAAATTTTCACATCACAGAAATAAACCAAGTACAGTGAATGCGCTGTAGTACCTCCAGGCCTGTAGGGGGAGCTGTAATGATCAAATGTTACCATGGTGACTCATCAGCTGCGTTTTAATTCACACGGACCACAAACAAACAGGACGATGACACTCAGGCAGGTGACACGCCGGTGCAGAACCTACTTGATGTAGGTGTTGGCGTTGCCCTCTGGGAAGACGTACGGGTGTTTCTTCCGGAAGACGTGACCGACTCTGCTGCAGGGTAAAATCTCCAGGCTGCCGCCACACTGCCACACCCGGAAGGAGATCTCTGTAGGAGATGCCACACGGCCATTAGAATGTCACCTCCCCCCCTCCCCCCATCGGGCCCA
>CAAKHB010008563.1:47128-67972 GCA_901007665.1 Aeoliscus strigatus
GAGCTGGCAGCTTTCTGTGTGTGTGTGTGTGTGTATGTGGGAGACAGACATGTGTTATGGTTGTTTGGCCCTTGGTTTTTCTTGCCTCACACAATGCCACAACTCTGCTGGGGTGAATGTATGTGTGTGTGTTTACAGTATGTGTGTGTATAATTGTTTGTGTGTGTGTGTGTGTGTGTGTGTGTGTGTGTGTGTTAATGTATAAATGTTCCAACCATCTGTGGTGGGATGCTGCTTTAGACTGAAATATTGCTTCATTCATCACCCACACACACACACACACACACACACACACACACACACACACACACACACTGTCATCGCTCTTCGTAACTGTGTGTGTGTGTGTGTGTGTGTGTGTGTGTGTGTGTGTGTGTGTGTGTGTGTGAATTTTCCATCAATATACTCGCTGTGTGTGTGTGTGTCTCTCTTACATTTGTGTGTGTGTGTGTGATGGAGAATGACCATAGATCCATTGTACAGAATCCTCCATGTGGAAAACTACTCGCTCAGCCTGCCTCAAAACATCCATCCAATATACTGTGTGTGTGTGTGTGTGTGTGTGTGTCACACCTGGGGCTACACAACGAGCGATGAGTGATCGTTTCCTCCTTATGAAGCAAACTGACTCAGCAGTGCCTCCTGTGGCCGAACTGATGCACACACACATACACAAACACACACGCTTGTTTGCTGACAGTCTGGTCTCGGATGCGGAAGCTGTGACATCATCCTCTGACGTCATTCAGCTCGCCTGCAAGCTGGCAGCTGAGGTCAGAGGGGGACGTTCTCACCTCAGCATCTTCTGGCCGTCAGGCTGCGACTCCGCTCTGACTAACACTGTCGTCTGCGTTCACCTTCGCCGCCGTCCACTGAGCGATCCCAGCGAACACCCAGACTCTCATCAGCATTCGTGAGACCTGAGCACACGGAACCTCTGGAGTCTGAACCCGTTCATTACTGATGCCGCTTGAGTGCCTTGCTCAAGGTGACTGCAGGAGAGCTGCTGCTCTCAGACAACAGGAGACGCCTCAAACAGCTCATGACGCTTTCCCATTAGTGCCTGCAGCACAACTCGGCTCTTTTGTTGTTGTTGTTGTTGCGTTTCATCGAGGGTAGAACATGGTACCTGCTGCTGTTTTTGGTTCCTGTTCTGATGAGGTTCCAAGCGAGCTGAGACGATGCTGACTTGATAGAGCTTGACAAACGCGCACCCGTCAACACAAGAAGCAAACGCCATTTTAAACCTGATAAATCCAAGCGTCTCCCAAATGGGGGACTTTCATCCTTAAGATAGTGTTTTTTTACTCTGACCTTAGCTGTCTTACAATTATTCAAATAGACCTAACGGTTGCAGCTTAGGGCCTTAAAGGGTTAAACACCCTTTGTGATCAACGAGTGTTCTTTAATGAGTGTGAGAAAAAAAATACTGTATCTCGTGGAAAAGTGAGCTACGAGTCTGTGTGTTACCTGAGCAACACATTAAGACAAAATCCTCCACAAGGAGCTTTTGTCTACTCCAACTTCTTTTGACCCAGTTTTGTGAGAAACCCATTAAAACCTTATATCAAAGCCAGTTTCTCTCAAACACTCACGAGTGTCACATCACAGGAAGAAATTATCAGAAGAAATTCAATTAAATTAACAATCTTGTGCTTTTATTTGTCCAGGGAACAAAGAGTGAGAATCGGGGCCATTTTCATACGTTTCCTATACACATGGAAATGCGTGCGTCCACACAAATCCAGTGAATCCGCTGTAGTACGTCCTCCAGGCCTTTAGGTGGAGATGTAACACTGCCACAGAAACACACCGAGAAGAAGATATGGAGCATGTGATGGAAACAAAAAGAAGATGAATGGAACCAGAAGGAGACAAACGGGCACGTCACATTCAACATGATGAGACGCCATTGTTGTTGTTGTTGTTGTTGTTAGCCAGTTAGCATGAGGCTAAGGAGAGGGGGAGCTATGACATCATCAGATAGGTTGGACACACGCAGGAGGAACGCTGTTGTCGTCACACTGATTCAACAATGATCATATTCAGGCTCCAGAACGACCAGCGGTCCAGACGATAGAGAACTTTACTGATTGACCTGAACTCATCTCCGTGGTAATGAAAAAAAAGTCAAGGTGTTTGTGGGCCGTCGATGCTGATTTCAGCTGCAGCTCCCTCCAACATCAGACGTGTTTGGTGTCGACTGAAGTGACTCAGAGTGTCAGTCTGTGGTCACGTTGTTGTCATCGATGAAACCTTCCACTGATGTGAACGTGAACAGTTGACTAAAATCCTACGAAGGTGATGTTAGATGACACGAGGGAGTGAAAACGTGTGTTTTTATTCGCCTGCACTCAGTACAGACGTCAGTAATAATCAACTGCTAAATTAATCAGCAGCTATTTTGGTGTTCTATTAAACGTTCTGACACACAGACACAGACACACACACGCACACACAAACAGATACACAGATGACAGCACTCTCTAATATTTCATGGATCTCCAATCTGTGATTCGGGTCTCGTCTAGCGATGCCTTGAAGCTGGATGTTGTGAGAAGTGATGCTGAAAAAGAATTGCGTTTCCCCCTCAGGCCTTCTTTCCTCCACTCATTCGTCTCACACACGCACACACACGCACACACACACACACACACACACCGAGAGCTAAAGGAGGAATGATACTGATCAACGCAACACACACAAACAGAAAACTTCCTGCTGCAGCACCAACTCATAAACATGCAGGTATTTAGATTTCAGTGAACTATTCTAATCATCATTATATCCAATTATAGTTTATTATTACACTTACACACACACACACACACACAACTACAAACCATTCTTGTGGAATACATTGTGTCAAAGGTCGGTGTAATTACGGGCTGTAATCAGCGGCTTCACCACTAGGTGTCCCTCACTTCCACAAACCGCTGCTTTAAAGGACCGCCCAACCTGTCACCTTCATGGGTCAGGACGATTTCAGCGAGAGCCATCTGGACACACACACACACACACACACACACACGAGTGTGTCATCTCACACTCACATGGTTCCACCTCGGTGTCATCTAAAGATCCCCTAATCAACTTTGTTGTAGCGGGAGAGTGAGTGACAGTGTGTGTGTGTGTTTGTGTGTGTGTGTGTGGTCTTTTCAAATTTAGTGGCAGCTATCTGAGGTAAACAGCTGGTGATTGGAGGGTGTGTGTCCTATTTTTGGAGAGTTTCCCAGACACACACACACACACACTCTCTCTCTCTCTCTCTCTCTCTCTCTGTTGACAGTCACTTCAGTAGAAGCACATGAATAAACAAACACAATAAGAGGCCACCGGAGTCCACTAACACATGCCGCCATGACAAGACCCTTTCGCCAAACCCAATAGTTATCCGTATTATGTGTGTGTGTGTGTGTGTGTGTGTGAAGCCTCATAGAACACTAATACTGATAGATGCTTTTCAGTGTGAAGGTCCAGGAGGAGATGAACAAGTGAGAATGACAATACAGAACTAAGACTTTTGTTATTGTTAGAACACAAGCTCATTATACGCAACACACACACACACACACACACACACACACACACACACACCCCTGGCGCCCTTGTGAACCACATCATCCGTCTGAGCTCTCGTCCTTTATACACAATCACTGCAGTACCTGTCAGCACCTCCTGAGAGACGTACTGGTAAGCTAGAGGATGCTAGAGCAACTGCTTACATGGCTGTGTGTGTGTGTGTGTGTGTGTGTGTGTGAGTAAGAAAGAGAGAGTGAGAGGTAAAGCGAGAGAGACAGCAGTAGGTAGCTGGAGGCCACACCAGGTGGTGGATGTGTCTGTTTAAATCACAACATGTTGGCATGCGTGTGTGTGCGTGTGTGTGTGTGTGTGTGCGTGTGCACTCGCGCACGCCAGATGGTGCGTGAGGACTGACGCGCCCAGCAGCACAGCTGTCCAAAGCGGTTCAGCTCGGCCACACAGCTCCTCACGGTGTTTAATAAGTCACACAAACAGAAAAACACCTCCACACGTCGCTGATTTATTTCTCAGAGGTTTGAGAACGAACGTCCAACTGGTTTCATTCACATCACCACATCGTCCACAACGCTGAGGAAATATAGTTTTGTGTTTGTGGTGAAAAGAATATGAAAAAAAGATGAAATCCTACAAATGTTACATTTGAACCTTTTGACGTGAACATGTAGCACATGAGTTTGGTGGCAACAGAGACAGATGAGATGAAATTCCATCACCATAGCGATGTTAGCGTGAGATTCAGTTAGCATTAGATTGTGTTAGCATGTGATGCTATTAGCATGACATTCTCTTAGCATGAGATGTGTTTAGCGTGAGATCCATTAGCATGATGTTGTTAGCATGAGATGTTGTTGGCGTGACATGGCGTTCGCATAATGACGTTAGCTTGGGAGGTTGTTAGCACAAGGTGACGTTAGCAATGGACGTTGCATTTTGGTCACCATGCAACCAAATATGAACAAAATGTCAGCTCCCGTCTGTAAATTTGATGTTAGCAGGACGCGTCAGCTGTCATTTATCTGAAGGTTCTGTTGGTTTGCAGGTGAATACCGACGTGGGGCCGAGTACAGATTTGACTGAGGGAAAACGGTTTTATATTTACAGGAAACCTTTCCTCCGCCCACTGCAAACACAAATGATGACTTACAACAAAGACGCTGAGCTGTTTTTGGGTGCAACTGAGTGTCAGTCGTTGTCTAATCCCACGTTAGCATCCGCTAACGTACAGAAGTTGTTCCTCCGTGTTTTGACCCAGTCCACCGCTGAGCGAGCGACGGCGTCTGGGAACCGAGTGTGTTCAGCTCGTCACACTTTGATAGGCTGTAAGTGAATCTCTGTGCTTTGGGCTTTAGTTTATTTAGGCAGACGTTTCTCTGCCGCTTTCAAATGAAGCGAGGAACAACACTCCAGCTGCAGTCGGAGGCCTCGGAGGAAATACGCAAAGGCACAAATGCAGGTACAGAAGCGCAGAGTGAATTTAGGGATTCATGGACACCTCCTCACACTAAAAAGAAAAAAAAAACTGCACCAAGCTGATGTGTGACAAGTGTGTGACCCACAGAAATATGCATATAACATTTATGCAAAACTAGACCCCACGTCTCCACAGGCTGGGAGGAGGAGATAAGCCCCGCCCACTCACACTGCTGCTCAGCTGTCGCCCTTTCACGACTGGAACGTGGTTTGAAGAACAAGACTCCAGAGTCTCCTGTCAGTGAAGACCACGGTGCTCCAGAGCATCATGAGGTGTTTGCGCAGGAGACGCTGCTTTGAAAGGAAGGGACGGAGCCAAGAGGACAGCTTCAAAGTACCTGGAGCTGCTCAGACTTCGTCCGTTCCTCTGCTCACGAACATTCGGTCGATGGTCAGACGACAAACTTCAACTGGAACAATTGGCAGACGCAGAAGGAAACAATGTCAACAGCTGATTTGACTTTTATTGTCCTCATGCTCCTCTGGTCCTCCTGAACATCTCATTTCCATTTCGGCATGAATGGAGTTTGAACAAATCTAATTTAACCCCCCCCCATCTCTCCTCTTTCCTTGTTTCCTCTCCTCTCCTCTCAGCTCCGGTGCTTCCTACATTCACCTCAACAAGGGTTTATTAATGAGATTGCTACAGATAGAGATGAAAACAGAGGAAGTGAGGATGACGAGAGAGGGAAAGCGAGAGGGAAGGGTGGCCGTTGGGTTTTCATAATTGGCTGCCTGTGACTCATGGAGGGTGAATACAGTGTCCCTCTGCCTTCACACATACACACACATCATATTTCCTCCTCTTGCCTCCGTTAACATGACATGAAACCAGCTTCTGAAGCCTCGGGGGCTCAAACATTTAAATTATCTGCCATCTCCTTGGCTCACTGTGGACTAATGATCACAGATTCGGCTTCGCAGCGGCACCGCAACTGTCGTTTCCGTCTGGTTCGGCTAATTAGCATCGCTAACGAGCTCTCTGTGCGACGTCCCAGTGTTAACCTGCGTTTTCGCCTCTTCACAGGGGCTCAGAGGAGACGGTACCCGTCCTCCTGGAGGCGGAGCATCACGGTTTGTGCCGTGCAGCAGTGCATGTGAGGAAGCTTTGTCGCACCGAGGTCACACGCAGCAACGAAAAGTACTGAAAGTAGCTCCTCCTTCACACCAGGCAGAGGAACCGAGTGACACTCGTCAGCTTTCAGGAACAGGTCTACTGTATGTTTTCTGATTGTGCGAGTAGTCGCGTAGTTGCGGTACTCCAAAGTATGCTAGCGCATATGTATCACTGGCGATACCATCGGTGAGTAAACCAAAGGTTGATCAGAACTAAACAATAATAAAACAGTAAGAAGTTCAGGAAGTCATGTGCTCGATGAAATAAATCAACAGAAAAACACGACACACACATTTTTCCCCTGGTGACAACGTTTAATTCCTAAAGACGTCTCCGACGAGGCTTCACGGACAAACGGCTCGTTCCCGTGTGGAAAAGAATGTGTATAAAAACCGATTCCTGTAGACGACGAGCTGCCGTGAGACACAGAGATGTGGTGAAACACTCAACCAGCGGTGGACATGTCGACGTTTTTGGGGTTAATGGCGATAAAATATCCAGACAAGTTCGCAGGAAGACAAACGTCTGCCGCTAATGAAACATCCCTCATACTGTACGTCAGACTCGGCCGGCCGGCTCACGGCTGCTAACTCTCCTTTGTGAAGAAGTGAGGGAAACTGTCTTTTCCTCTAATGGAGCCCGGGCGATGTGTGGAAACATCTCTGAGGCCTAATTAAACAAGACACACTACCTGCTGTTCACAAGCTTCTTGAAGTGGCTTCCACAGAGGGTTTGTGTGTTTGAGTCCTCCGATTGCATCTGCTTGTCAAATCAACGTTTAATAAACAGACGGAAAAGAACATCGTCCGATGATCGACAAAGATTATGGGATGTTTTTATGTGACGGCGGTCACACAGAAACGTAAGGATGAGCTGTAGACGCTGGGTGGCGCCATCTGTGGGCACAGCAAAGGGCTCATGACGTGATGAGCGGAGTGGACTCCTTCTCTCCCCCTTGCTCCTTCTCCTCGCTCCTTCTTCACACCAACTTCTCAGTTTTCAGAAAATCGTTGATGTGGTCTGACAGCGTAGCTAGCACCATAAATGCGGTACTTCAAAGTATGCTAGTGTGGCTGTATCAGCAGAGATAGCGTCGTTGTTAAAGGGTTAAATGTCTGAAAGGTCATCACAGGAAGAAATAGTAAATGGCTGCTGGCACATGTCCAACAACCTGCCTGTGCCACATTTACTTATCTTAAATATGTAAATGTTTCTGTTCTGTTATGTCAGTTGTTGACAGTAAAGCTGACTTTGACTTTCATACCTTAATATCGATTCATTTGAAAAGACGCCATTTTTTCCAGTGACAGATGCAGAGTCAGAGGCTGGAAACGAGTCGGAAACGACCTGGTGTTAATCTGCAGCTCGAGCCCTTGGAGACGCTCCTGGGAGGCTAATCGCCTCAGGACCATTCAGCGCTCCATTTGGATTAGAACTGCAGCGAGACGGGGATTAAACACGCGTCCGCCACATTACAATAGATCCAGCAGTGCTTGGCCGGCCGCCGGGGCACCTTCGCTAACCAGTCCTTTGAAACCGGCACAAAGACGTGAAGATGGGACGATACCAGCTGGTTTGTAACGACACAAACACGCTCTGGGTTCTTCTCCTTTTAGGTCCAGGTTGTTTCCATTCTAATTCTAATTAAATCGTGTTAACAGCAACAGGCTAAAGGCCTATACATACATAACAAAGTTCTCAGTTCTCGTCACATCATCTTGACAGAAAATCACACGTCACTTCCTTGTTCCACATCATCCCTGTAGCTCCTCGGATTCAGCCGCTAAAGATCTGATTTCATATTCAGGATGACAAAACCGCCGCAGCAGCCACACGGGACGCACCGACGCACTACACTAAGAAGAGCCGTAAAAAACAAAGGTGTTGTAACCTGCTGAGGACGTTTCTCCGCCGCTGAGGCTGGTCTGCAGCACAATAATGGACATCCTGAGGAGAATTAACTTTTTTATGCAGCAGCCACCGGTGCATGTGTGTGCTGAGTAAACCGTTTTCTTTAAAGCGCCACGCATATATTACGGCGAGAGCTTTCAGCAGCACGCACCTACGAGAAGGTTATTTATTCATGCAGACAGTCTACTGCTTTGGGGCGACCTCCAGAATTTACATTTAGACTATTTGGAGGTCCAGATGAGTTTGTTTGTCTCGCCGGCAGAATACGAGCTGAGACGCGAATTGTGGTGTTTTACATTCTACAGCAAAGGACGGAGATAAGAAGTTGAAGATAAAGAGGACCAAAAAAAAAAAAAAAGGAAAACGAACATTAAAGTGTCCAGCAGTGAACAGCAGCTCCATTAACATCCTGTTAGCCGCTCACTGGGAGCGCGGCGCACAAACAGCATTAAAAATGAAACAATAAAAAGTCTGGAGGGAGCGACGGGGGGGAGGGGGGAGGGGATGAAAAGAAAAGAGGCGAATGAAAATCAAAGTGAAGAATCAGTTCATTTCCTGCAGCAACATTAACACAGAGAGTTCAGGCTCTTTGCTCCGACGAGCATCACGGACGTCAGCTACGTGATCACATCAGTCAGTGTTCATGGATAAATTACTCACTGCACGTGTCTCTACTTCAATGGCTTTTCTTCTGGCTACTTATCACTTGAAGTTCACGAAATGTTTTTTCCCGTGTATTTTTCGGTTCATCTCTGCATCATTTATGACATTTTCAAAAGTTCTAGGAGCTGATCAGTGCCGCAGCAGGTTGGTTCAGAACCAGCAGCAATGACTGTGATGACATGAAAAAAAGGAAATTATTTTGATACGCTGTACTTTTTCTTCAGCAATAATCTGACTCTGCCTTAAAAAACCCTTCAACAGCGCCAGTATCTGCCGATACATTCATGCCAGCATACTTTGGAGTTCAACTGCGTTGAACGGTTACTTCTCCTAGCTCCTTGTGATACCGTCAGCGTTAATGGGTCAGTACCTGGTACTATTTGTACTATTTGTATACTAACGGAGCTTATTGTACAATGGTTCTGATTCATTTAAAGGATTTAAATCAACGGTTTCATTCAGAAAACGGTCAACCACTCATTTTCTTCTTTCCGTCTTAATCACATGCAGTTTATGGCGCCAGCGGACTTGATTAGAGGGAATTAGTGACCTGCCGCCCTCGGCGAGCAGAGGTGGGAGCCTCCGTCACTGGAGGGATGATCGATGTTCCGCTGTCAGCGCGGCAGGTTAACTCTGCAGAAAGACGCACCGGAGGTCAAAGGTCAGGGACCCGAGGTGAATCTCATTACAAGAGCTGATGAATTGCGGACATGCTAACAGTTCAATCCCTGTGGAACGTTATCAAACACTGAGCTGGTCAGAAGCCTCCTGATCGATAAAGTTGTCACGAGGAGTAAGTATCAGCGTGGAGCTCAGAGAAATGCTGGCATGACGGCTCCTCCGCTCATCCCTCGCTCTGTTAATCTGAGCTATTTGCATGGGCTGTTCCATTAGACGGCTGGACGGATGTGCAGATGAGACCGCAGGAAGAAACGACAGAATCCTGACAGAACAATTCTCTCTCTCTCTCTCTCTCCATGTTCTCTCCATCACATACATTGCTGTCTGATGAGGCTGTCATGTCGAGAGGCCGTCTGATCCATCTCTCTTCCTCTTCTCCCTCCATTAAACTTTTATTGCTCCTCTCTCTGTCCATCTCTCGCGGGCATTCGGCTCCGTTTCAGTCTTGAAAGTCTAATCTGTGAGTTTATAGGAGGATGTGATGTGGAGGCAAAGGTGTTATCACCTCCGCTCACCGGCCACGCCTCGCTGAACGTCCAACCTCCACGAGTTCATTTCTACTTTAAGTCTGAAGACACATGTCGCGTTCCATCAGTGTGAGATGAAAGACGTCTGTCTGAGCGATGATTTATCCACAATTGATATTTACTAGAACGGAGAATTTAATAATACAGACTTATACGTACATTTTTTAAATATGTATGACTATTATTATCTTTAATTAGGATCTTTTTTACAGAACCATGACTGGTAGATTTGAATATTTATCGAGTGTTCCACTCTCAGTTTGAGTCAGAATTGGAGTTTTCCAAGCCTCTGACAGAAACTTGAGCTAGTTGACTAAATGTACTTGTATTCATTCATATTCATAGGTGTTTTGCGTCCTTTTCGGCGACCATTCAAACTACTATGTTGTCAGTGACTGTTGTTACGTTAACCGTTGTACACGTAACCATGTTTTGTCACACAATAGTGCAAGAGCGTGTTTTTACCAAGCCGCTATTTTGTGATGAAACTCAGTTCGTGAGCTGTGAGTGGAACGTACCGGTAACTCTTAGATGCTAGCTAGCATTAGCCAACCTCCTTGAAAAGGTTGAAAGCCTAAACCAGCAGTCGCTCACACCAACAGTTTTCAGAGAACAAATAGGACGTCAGCTAAGTGTTATTGGTTTCATAAGTGGCACAGACTTGTTGAGCCTCGAAAAGCCGGTTTTAACAGACACACACTCACCCACTCTGTGACCTTTGACTCCTGAACTCGTGATTCTTCTCCTACTGCTTGTTTCCTCATATGGACGTTAGGTCCAAAGTTTCACTCGTGTGGAACAACAACACGTCTGGACACGCTTGATTTGAGCTGATGAACGTTCGCCACCGCCGCCGCCATGATCCGTCTGGGTGTTTCTCAGGTGTCATCGCTGGTCATCAAACCCAGAACGCAGCTGAACGTTAAAGACGCTAACAAATTGTTTTATTGTTATTTGAATCACAGAATGAATAATTTGTCAATAAAAGCAAGTTACATTCTCATGCAAACATTCATGAAAAAGTTCAGCGAAAAACCTGGATCAATATTGACTAATTCAGATCAGCTGACCACTGACTGCCAGTCAAACACACACACACACACACACACACACACACCTGCAGGCATAGGAGTTATTGACAACTCCTGGATTCACCTTAATTTAAAAAGCTAAAAAGAGAAACGACAGAGTGGAAGAGGTGGAGAAGAGATAAAGGACGAGAGAAAATGAAAATCCTAAAGGAGGAATATTATGACGGAGAAGAACGTTTGGTACGCTCTCTCACACTCTCACACACACACACACACACACACACAGTCAAGATGCAGCAATGTCTCTCATGAGGTAGAGGCACTTAGAGCAACCAATCCGCCAATCAGTGAACCTGGATCAATAAGTGACTGGATCGATTGATGGCTGACACACACACACACACACACACACACAGTTTTTCTTTTGCTTCCAGACATTTACAGAAGAACTTCACTTGTCACGGTCAGATGCTGCTTCTGCAGCAAGAATTCTAATTTGCATGAGGTCAAATAAACTCAGGTCACTTTCACACCAACACATCACAAACGTGAGGTCTGAGTCAGCTGACTTCTCCCCCCGACAGGCCTGACGCACAACTCCGTGATGCCACATCCCACATCGTGTGTCATTCAGTGAAACAAACTAAATCAACTTGAGAACATGTGTTGACGATAAACGTGACATCCACGTTTGACCTGATTCGTCTTCTCAGAGACACAAAACATCCCAACGGACTCACACGGACGTAGGTGTGTGTGTGTGTGTGTGTGTGTGTGTGTGTGTGTGTGTGTGTTCAGGTCGGACTGTTTCTTTAAGTTTCTCTATCCATGTCTGAAATATACAAGGGCTTAAAAACCTTAATCTTCCTCCTCCCTTTCCTCTCCACCTCGCCTCCACCACTGAAGTGGATTTAGAAGGTGAAATCAATGAGACATCAGAGCTCCGCTTGGATCCACCGTCTCAGTCTATTTCCAGGAGCGGCTCAGCCTCGTATTTCATACGTGCTCTCGGTGTAATTCCCTGTAATTCTCTGCACTCATCAACAAAGCTCACAAACACAAGGCAAAAGTGTGTGTGTGTGTGTGTTGGGCGCCACTGCTGCAAACATGAAAGAGGCGAAAGCGTCGGCGAGAAAATAAAGAGGCAGAGAATCTAATCAGGTAGAAGACACAGCAGTGGCACTCTCTCACACGCAGAGCGCCGCCGTCCGCTCGGGCGCCGGCGCCGGTAAAGCCGCTTAGCATCACTGTCACTCGGCGCTGCTGCCGAGCACCGGGGTTCTTCACAGCTCAGGTTCCACATCAGCAGATTACCCACAATACACCAAGGGGATTTCCTCGCCTCGCAGGAAGCCTGCGCCGGCTAAACTCAGTGTAAACAGTTGTAGACGTGACGTGTGCGCGCGCCGACAGAGTGCAGACTTTAAGTGACTGAAAGGGTTTAATCTAAAGTGAGATTTTATATTCGTTGCTTCATGTTTTACGTCTGTTCACACACGGACGTATCAGAGTTCATCGCCTGACCGGTGACGTTCAGTTTTCCAGGAAAAAGTTAAAGCATCAACTCGGACGGTGCTTCCACGTACAACCACACGTAGCGACGTTCACTGACAACAGATCAAACAGGTGTGTGTGTGTGTGTGTTCTAGTCACTGAAATGAACAAAGACTCAGTGACTGACACGCTGACGCCATCTTGGATTCTGAACCCGCTGATTGGACATGCGTGGACGTCCGACTCGGATTTTTCGGGTCAGGAGAACGTTCAGATTTACAACTTCCTGCCGCAGCTGTGAGTCGAACGCACGCCTCAACACACGCGCACTCATCAACGAACGTGCGAGCTGGAGTTTTCAGACAAATTCAGACAAAGACACTTCAGCAGCTGAGAGGCCAGAAGAACCATGTCGACGTCAGATGGCGGCTCCACAGACACGGTTTACAGAAACATCGACTCACAACAGAAGAAAGACGATAACAAACTAGCGAGTGAAGTTTTTCCAGGTCAAATGAGTTCCTCACACTTGTTTTGTGAACATCGGCTCGAGGCTGCGGGGTGTTTCATGTTCCCGGCGTCTGACTGCTGACATCGCGGCCGTTCATCACCGGAGCAGGTAATCAAATAAACACGCTTGACGAGGGGAAATAAAAGTCACTGCGTGTCGGAGTCAGACGGTTCAAGTTTCTGGGGCTTGTGATGTGAGGAGGACGCCGTGCAGAGGAGGCAGCAGAGCGCACACACGCTGATTAATGTTCAGCTGCATGTTGTGATTCATGGAAACATGACGGAGCGGTTGACTGAGCGTGAAAACACACAAACACACACGCGCGTGCGGGGGTTATTGAATGACAGCGTGATCGAGTTAATGAAAGACGTTCAGGGACCGCTGGGCAACAATGCAATCAAATATTTAGCAACCAAGTCAACCCCACGCCCCCACAGGCGTGTTGTGTTGGCAGCAGAGAAGAGAAGGATGCCTCCATTTTGGCGCGGCGACAACAACAGAGGCTTTGTCACATCTCCCACTTTGCTGAAACAACGGAGATGACTAACATGTGCAGGGTGGTGATGTGTTCAGGGACCAGAGGATAACTGTACGCTCTTGTCCTGACACTGGAATCGGTCAGAGGTGGAGAGAGGTTTCTCCTGTCGACGCCCATCAAACTCTTCAGCAGCAGCAGCAGCAGCCATCTTTGTTTGGACAGAACCAGTGTGTCATCATCCTGCTAAGCCCCGCCCCCAGACTCTGAGCACGCCTACATCGCATAGACCTGTGTGACTGGTCCAAACTGATTATATTCATCATTAATGATGCAACGCTGAGATGACGGTCCTAACCAGAGGGACCACCTCCAGTGGCCCTGGACCTCTGGACCTCTGAACGCGGGACATTCCGGAGGTGAATGTTCTCTGCAGTCCAGCTCCCATTTCCTCCAGCTTCTCTACTACTGAAACTGAAAATCCTTCAAGCACCTTGCGAGTCCAGCAGTGTTTCTCCTTCCAGCTCATCTGTCAGCGTCTGCGTGGGCGTCGTCTTCTGAACCCTGCTGGAGGAACACGGACTTCTTCTCCTCCCTGTCAGCTTGTCTGCAAACAAGCGCCGAGCATCAGCTCCTCTCTTTTCCCAGACCTCCAGCTGCCATTTAAACTCCCGTCTCGCCGTTTGCCCACGCTGCCTCCCGCTGGGCCCACGTCCTTCGGCTTTCGCTGCCAGAAACTCAGCTGATGTTGTTAGCGAAGCTCCGGAAGCAGCGTCTTGACCTCGCAGACGCCAACTGCTCCACGGTGGAAAAAGGTTCTCAGACGTGAGCGTCAGCGCTGGATGTTTATTTACAGCTCAGCTCGCCGTTTTATTAAATGCCAAAGCACTTTGAGCTTTTAGCTGCGCACATAATGGCAGCAAACGCTCCAATTACCGTTATCAGCTGTTATCGGCCTCCGTCGGTAAACAAACCCATGAGCAGCTGAACTGAAGTTGTGTCTGATTTGATCACAGAGGAATTGATGTGAATCGATGATTAAGCACATTTCTCCCCACCACATGTGACAAATAAAGAATAAGTTTAAAACTGCTGCTCCCAGGAAACGGAAAACGTCACCCGTCTCTTTCCGCCCATCGATGGACAAGTTTCTTCTTCTGCGTTGTCCTGTCGTTGTCCCTCCGTCGTACCTACCTCCGCACTGAATCTCACTATGTTTCGTTTTTTTCAGGTTCTCAGTGTTTTTCTTTGTTTCCTTCCAGCGATCGCGACAGAGTGAGCGCAACTTGTTACCGCACTAACTACAACAGATCGACATCGTGCTCTCTCACTTTCTCAACTCAACCAAAGTTCTGTCACTGATTCACAGACTCGTCAGACCACACTGACAGGTGGTCCTCTTGGCTCCGCCCCCTCCTATTAAACAGCATCTCCAGCGAGTCAGAGCGCTGTGGTCGTCACTGGCTGGAGAGAACTTCTACACCAAACCTTGTTTTAGTCACAAAACTGATCATTTCCAGAGTTTGTGTGTGTGTGTGTGTGTGTGTGCGTGTGTGTGTGTGCGTGTGTGTGTGTGTGCTTTTGAAGAGATTTACAGCAGAGATTTGTTTTTCCTTTGTGCAGCTGCTACAAGTGTTTTCTTACATTCCTCGTACAATAGCCCATTTTCTCTGTGTTTTTATTGGACGAGAACACGTATTCACACGAGGTCCTCGTTGCCATATCAACCCGCTGTGAGGTTCTGTCTCCGTATCAGCAGCGCCGATACTCTGGATCCAATCCTGCAGCAGAGCAGCTGCTGGAGAACAGACAGAGGGAGGGAGGGAGGGAGGGAGGGAGGTTCCCCTGGTCGCTGAGATAATAGCAGAGCGGTGGAGTGGTTTTCTCTCTCACACACACACACACACACACACACACACTGCATGTGGTAATTTTCTCTCCTCTCAGCAGCGTGTGGCATCTGCCCCATCTCCTCTTCTTCTCCTTCACCTCTCCTTTTGTTCTCTGCCTAATCCCCTCTTGACTTTCCTTCTTCTCTGTCGCTCCTTCTCCTCCGTCTTCCTACCTAAGCTCTCCTCGCTCCTCATCTCATCTCCTTCGTCATCACACCTCTCCCTGGAAACACTCCTCTCTACAAACACCACGTTCCCTTGATCCACATAACAACCCCACATCATGTCAAATAACAGATATTAGACCTGAAAAAAAAGATTAGTTCATTTGTAGTTTCAAACACAGTTTGGACTCGTCGCTCGAAACCAACCGGTCAAACTCCTTCAGAGCAACATACGTGGGTTTGATGGGCCCACAGACGCATGAAGAAACAGACAACCACTGACCAGCCCCCTAGAAAACAACTGACACATATAAACAATCTGAGCGTTGAAGCCAGCACCTCAAACTCTTCATCCGTTACACCTGAGCAGAGGTTTAAAAAGGTGGAATGATCCTTTAAAAACAAACACATTTTCCAACAGCCCATTTCCTCCCCACTGGAATCAGACATTATTCAGTGTGACTTATTTCTACCAGATGAAGAGAGTCTGACTCAGCATCATCAGGTCAAAGGTTGCCTCTCTAATCTTTATCTTCTCGTTACCCTGCTGTGAAAATAACAGCCCGGCCCTCTTCTTCTCTGGACCTGCTGTGCGTTCTGAATGTGAGATTTCCTCCAGACTCTGCCAGCGTCTCTAGTCCTTTATATTCCGTCCGTACAGCTGAAGCGTGTCTGCAGCACATTACCCCGTCAATCAAACTACACGTTTAGCCTCTGCAGGCCAACGCTGCAGTCCACGACACTCATGTGATGCTCTGCGTTCCTGAGCAGGTCGGCCATCCCAATAATAACAAGGTAGATGCCAGGTGATGGCCAGCAAATACCCTGATCCGCAGTAAAACTGATAGCTTCATGCTAGCATCATTTCATCCATTAGCTTTGTGTAGAAACAAGAAAACCCATCGGAGTCGGCGTGCAAAGTGTCTTTTCATTTCTTCATTTCATTTTTTCATTTCAAAATATAGACGGAGGTACAGCCTCTCAGTTTTCATCCCAGCCGCAGCGTCACTGTCTAATTCCTGATTGTTTTTCTCATATTCGTGCTCCTGCTCTGTCACACCGCGTTGAATTCTCACCAAACGCTCCCTCTGGAGAGCAGAGACAAAGTGGAGAAGTGAACGTGCAGAGGAAGAGGAGATGTTTCTAAGAATAAAAAGCAGCTTCAGTGGAGGTTTTTGCTGCAGTGTGTCTGTCTTTTTACATCCGAACAGAGGGGTGCGATCATTTTCCCTGCCAGGCGCTCCGGAGATCCACAGCTACACTGACAGAGTTAACAAATGATCACATAACAAACACACACACACACACACACACTTCAACGGGGTCCTACACAAGATAAATGAGTGCTATCAGCCCCCCCACCTCCCTACTAACAGATTAATGTGTAAGTGTATCCCCCCTCCCTTTCTCTGTCACATTCTCACTCATTCTCTCCGTCACACACACACACACACACACACACACACGTCATGTGCAGGAAACGTCAGCCGCTGCCGCAGCATCAGCACCCATCCAGGACTTAGTCATGTCCCACCCCAACTGCCAGAACAACATCAGGCAGCCAATTAACGCCCACACGCTGCTTCCTGTTAGCGAGCCGGGTCACCGTTAGCTGCCTGATAACCTCTGATGTCGCCACTGCATCAACACGGAGCAACGTGAACGCTCCAGACACTTTTATGAAAGAGAATATAAATGTATACAACAGAATCATCACACACACACACGACCTATGACCTCTGCTGAGCTGCAACGCCTCTCTCCCTCTACTTGTTTGTGAATAACTCTCCTTGTTTCGCCCCATACTCAGATAAGAGTCAATAAGAGTCTATGATCGTGTCTTCTCTACATACAGGTATGAACTCAGGTTACGAACTCAGGGGATGTCTTCTGTCTTACATACAGTCTGTGTGTGTGTGTGTGTGTGTGTGTGTGTAGGTGTGTGTGTGTGTACCTCTGGTGCCGTGTGTCTCTCAGTGCTCTGTTGCTGGGGATGCGTTCACTCTCCCGCTGGTTGAAGGCGTACAGCGTGTACGGGTCGTCGCCGGGCGTCCAGCGGCGGGCGCTCAGGTAGCTCCTCTCGTCGAACCCCTCCAGCATGTCCTCCCACTCCGCGTCCGACATCTGTGGATCAGTCAGTCGACTGGTGAGGAGGACTGATCGATCGGTCCTGATCAACACATCCTCTTTTCTTACAACCGATCCTGAGTCAGACTGACTGTTTGCTGACTGCGGCGGATGAATCAATCATCAATAAGCGATGGTGAGACCAGTGATCAGGTGGGTGAAGATGAGCGACGTGTGAGAAACGTGGGAGCAGATGCAGGTTTTGTCATCAGAGCTGACGAGGGGCAAGAGATTTAGTCATAAATGTCAGATTGAGTGTGGTTGGTCGCCCGGTTTCTGATTGTATCTGCAGTTTAACTTGTCTAACTCTCCCTCTGTGCACGCACACGTTCACACACCTGTTGGTGGACGCTGCTGCAGAGTGTGTGTGTGTGTGTGTGTGTGTGTGTCATTTAGAAGATGTTTGAATGAGCGCGAAGAGAAGGGTGAGAGACAGAAACAATACACATGGACACGCTCTCTTTTGTCCCTTCATCAACAGCACACACACACACACACACACACACACACACACACAACATTTACATGGCGGCAGCAGCTGGGACGGAGGGATGAAGACTCTCTTTCTTCTTCTCTTCTCATTACTCAGTGATGTGACTTGCTGATGCGACACATTGTCTAAATGGCACCATTAGAGGGCTGGGAGTCAGTGTGTGTGTGTGTGTGTGTGTGTGTGTGTGTGTGTGTTTGTGTGTGTCATCCCCTGGTGGCCGTAATACTGAAGCATGAAGATCAAGAGAGAGGAAGTACAGAGAAGATGACAGGAGAGAAAAGGAAAGAAGTAGAGAACGGTGATGGAGGGAATGTTACAGGTGTGTGTGTGTGTGTGTTGGGGGGGGGGGGTGAAGCAGGAGGTAGATGAGTGCAAGAGGAAATGAAGACAAGCAGAGCGGCCACAAGGGGGCGGAGCGATGGTTTGGACTTCAAGCAGTGAATCGTGTTAGCGTGCGGCACAGCTAACATGACTCTTCCCACCCGCGTGCATGAACCGACCAATAGGAGCAGTATGGACTTACTGGAGGCGGGGCTTAAAGAGACAAATGTGTGAAAGCGTTCATCAATGCCTGGACAGACACACACACACACACACACACACACACATACATCTTCAGCCACCTCATCTCTGGAAGCTTTGTTTGTGTCTCATTTCGACTCAGGAGAGGATGTGTTCAAGGTCCTCTGGATTCGATCCAATTTACCACACACACACACACACACACACACACACTCAGCTTGTCTCCCTAATGCACCATGGCGTCCTCTCAATGCTTCTCACGGCCGCTAACATGAATACAGACATTCAATTAACAAACCCAAAGCACAAACTGTTGGGCAAACAGTGTGTGTGTGTGTGTGTGTGTGTGTGTGTGTGTGTTGAGACAAACCGCCACGGAACCTATTAATTCATCCAGAAGAGGCCGACATAGAATCCTAATGAGAAACCTGACGATTGCACCCACTCCGAGTGTCATCACACTCCATGACAGCTCGTCAGAGAGAGAGAGAGAGAGAGAGATGGAGAGAGACGGGGGGGGCAACAAATAACACACAAACTGTTAAAAGATGAGTGATGATGAGCAGAGGAGGAGCGCTGACGTCTCATGCTGTGAGACGTTTCTCTCACTGCGACGTCAGCGTGATGATGAATGACCGTCCAGTCTGAGACATTCATCGTGTGTGTGTGTGTGTGTGTGTGTGTGTGTGTGTGTGTGAGACACGTCAGCCCTTCTATGTGATGTATCACTTCTTTCACAATAAAGTGTGACGTCTCCATCAGATCATTCTGCGATGCGATTTTCAAAATTTGTTTGTGTTTGGAGGCGAATGGATCAGAACGAAAACATCCGTTCGTGATTTGATCGCAGAGTCCAGTACGGAGGACCAGAGAGGCTGAAATAATTCTCTTTATTTGTGAAATCCACTTAAATTATCTTTCGTTCTGACGTGTGTACTTTGTTGTAATACTCATTTTGGCCACAGGAGGCGTCACTGGCCTCCACGTGTACGGAAGCTGATCTACTGTCCACATCCAGTGTGTCAGTTCCAATGACAATATTTTAAGGTTTAAATCTGTCAAACATGAACTACTTTTGCCGAAAAAAAGAAAAAAATCAGGTTTCAGGGAGAAATCGCAAAAAACGACAAATGTTCCCGTCATAGGAAAAGAATGGTATTCCAGAGGTCGAGAATGGAGAAAGAGTGTTTTCACAGCCCTCTAGATCGGCCGTACATCACCCAGAAACATGACTTAAACACTAAGACACAGTTTGTGATCTGTGTGACATGGGATGGAGGAGGTTTCTCAACCTGTGGCCCGTGGACCACGACGGGTCCAGCAGCAGACCCACTTTACAACTGCTCAACGAGGGATTTCCTACTTCTTATTCGTTCTAGTTCTTATTTGGATCTAAACACACTTTATTCAGATTCTTCTGCCTTGCGTAGAAACTCTGCAGTGACCTCTGCAGTGACCTCTGGAGCGTCCAGAGCTGCAGCCGACAGCAGTCACACAGACATTTTCACACAGATTCTCTCGGAGCTCATCTGCATCGGCGCCCTGCTGATCCCGTTATCTGCAGCTCCCGCGGGGGGAGCGGATCCCGTAATCCCAAGAAACTAAACAGCGTTTTGTTTCGCATCTCGACTTCAGATCTGCCGACTTCAGACGGCGCGGAGCTTCACAGCGAGACGGAGCAGCGGCTTTCATCAGGAGACCTTTGTGTTTCACTGATCAAAGTCGGAGAGAACGTTGTGTTTTCAGATAAGAAATCTTTATCTTCAGAAAATTAATTCTGGTGACGATGATTCATCTGTGACGATAAAGAAACAGAAATTCTGCTGGTGAATAAAGTATCTACTGGTTCTTCATGTATCTGTGGTTCTTCAGGTATCTACTGGTTCTTCATGTATCTGTGGTTCTTCAGGTATCTACTGGTGTTTAAAGTACTTTCTGTTTCCAACCATCTTCCTCTCACGTCCTGTCGACGTCCCATCTTCACCTCCTTCTCCGTTTTCTCACCTTCCCAGCGTGTATTTTTACTTCGTCCTCCATCGTTCCCCCCGTGTGAAGCTGCTGTTTGTTTGAAGTCAGAGTCTTATTGAGCTCAGGTCTGGAGAGAGCACCGCTGCGTCAATAACACACACACACACACACACACACACCTCAGTCATCAATTAGAGGTGTGTATAGATCTCTCCCTGCAGCAGCGCTGCTTGTTTGGTTTCTACATTGTTTTCT
>CAAKHB010008563.1:82736-101524 GCA_901007665.1 Aeoliscus strigatus
TGAAAAAAAAAACCCCCCCCCCCCCCCCCATGTTTTCATATATACATTAGATTTAACCACATTTCTAGGGAAGCATGTTCACTGTCTACTTATGCAGTACAATCAGTTTTTAAGATGGAACTCCTACATCCAGTTTGATGCTGAGTAGGTTTATCAGAGGCAAAGATGAATTCAAACAATACTGATGGTGGAGGATGGATCATTTAATGAGTCTCAAACTGAGCTACCACGTTGGGTATGGCACATTTTGCAGAAATGCAACATGAATACAATTGAGTCTAACAACTAATAACTGAAAATAAATATATTTTTTTCTACCTTGTGGCCTCAACAAACGAGAGGTTCACTGAATATCAAGACACAAAGTTAAGACAGGGGGACCCACCCAAGCTGCAATTATTCAAATGATCTCATCATGCTGACCTGGAGCCGTCTGTGGCTGAAACCAGCCTGCCCAGTTAGTAATCCAGTCGTCATCCCTTTAATCATTGGTGATAAAACCGCCAATGAAACAGGATCTAAATGTTTTGAAGACAGCTAGACATGTCAACTGTTATGGGCCAGTTCTGGTTCAAACCATTGGGGGACAGTTTTGTGAGATCTTACACACAAGAACAGTTGTCACAATAAATGTTATCAGAAGCTCAATACTGAATTATTCTTTGTGAACAAAGCAGCTTCTTGGGGACGGCGTCAATGAGCGAGCACGCGCTGAACGGATCATTGACGGTGTGAGACAGAAGCTTTCATCAGATGACATCTGACTGTATTGCTTGTATCATACAGCAACACTTACCAACGTATGTTTCACCGTCACATCGTGGACAATGTGTCGAGCAAGAGGTAGTGACGTGAAACCACACAACACTCACCTTCCAGCTAATTAGTTAAATATTGCTGAGAAGCTTTTAAATCCTCCCCGAATATTTTGTCAAACTCAAGTTTTTTTTTACAGTACCATCAAATGCAGGCTGGAAAATGAACATCAAAATAAATCAAACAAAGCTGCAGTGGTTTGATTTAGCTAATAACTTTGTATGAAGTACATATAGAAAACTCTTTAAATAATGGACAAGGAGTGTCGAGTCAACAGTGTGACCTGAAATAAGGTCGTCTAGTCACTAAGGAAGACATTATCCAACTAATCCTCTATGATGATGAAAGGAGGTTTATACATATTTAAAAAAAAAAAAAAAAGTGGATCACCCCGGCTCATTCTGTACTTCAGGTTTCTGAACAATAAAGAAAAAGACCAACAACTCAAAAGTGCAACAGTCACAGAGGAAACAAACAGGAACACAAACCTAATGCTTAATTTAAAAACAGAAATATACAAAAGAACCACTCAGACCTGACAGATCTGCCAGGGTTGATTCAACAGAGACGGTTCCCTCTCGAGCCGTGTACTTCAGTCTGAGGACCCGAGCTGCAGCTTTACTCCTTTAGACTTGAGTCAAATAAAGTGCCAATAGCAGCCGCTCGTCTCTTGTTGTGAATTTTAGCTTCTTGCAGCAACAGTTTGGTCCGAGCCCCAATTTTCAGAACCCAACTGATCTAAATCATCTGAGCTCAGCGGTTTAAGTGCTTAAAATGAAGACACTGAATTTCACCCAGGTTTAGTTTAAGTGTTGTTGTTTTCGAGGTATCAAAAAGTCACAGGTTGTGGCATGAGAACCTGTGATGAATTAATATGCAAATGCAGAAGTGGATTAAGTGCTGTTTGCATACAAACGTCCCAGAATGCACCAGCGCCGCAGCTTAAGCCAATCCTTTTGAAAAACTGACGTCTAAACATGGAAAAACACTTGACTGCTGCTCTGCTAACGAACAAACGATAGCATCATCTTAAAAAAATAGCTTGCTAAGGATAAAATCCATCTCTTTTGGAAATATGAACCGCTAAATTACTAAAGTTACTGACTGCTCTTTGGTGGTACAGTAGAACTTCATCTTTGGAGAAGTCAAGAATCCACCAGTAGATCAAACTTGAGTACCTTCACAAAACACAGTGTGAGAGCAAACAGACCAGTACAAAACCGGGAAGACCGGCGCCTCGAAGGAGCGCTGCTGCAGACGGCAGTCGACGTGACGGACACTTAGTCACTACAACGAGCCTTCAGCAGCGCTGGAGCAGTGCAGTCTGGAAGGAAGAGGCTGTGCAAAATGGCAATCGGAGGTCTCGCGCCCTCCTGAGGGTGAGAGGGCTGTTACTGATGGGACTGGGAGGACGAGGGCGGGGGCGAGGGCTGGGTGGGCAGCAGGCCGTGTGTGCGCGACGGCCGCTGGGGTCGCTGCTGCTGGGAGGAGGCACCAGAGTCCGAGGACTCCAGGCCCGGGCTGCCTTCGTTGACGTCCGTGTCCAGCTGGGCGGGACACTCGAAGTGAACGCAGTGGAACACCTGAGGGAGATCAGAGTCAGCAGAAATCAGCGAGAGCGTCCACGGTCCCACAACGCGCCACCCATCCTTCACCCCAACCTCTGATATACGGCCAAAGAACCAACTCATGGAAGTCATTGGACACAGCTTGGAGACATCGGAGTCAGTGAAGGATAAACAAAACCTCATCTGCATCACGGATGACCCCTCACATCCTGTTCATGACCCTCGACACAGACAGCGGAGCTCCTCTGCTGTCACAGAACACTGCAGGAAATAGTTCCTGACAATCACCATCACTCTGTACAACTATGTACTTACTTTATGTCTGTATGCTGGATCCATTTATCACTGCTCATTGTCAACTGTACAGACTCTGCATTTATAAGAAACAGCGATCTGTATATATACCCATTTCCTTTAAAAATGTATTTGTAAACATGTTCAGTTTTAGTTTTGTTGAACTCTTTTTAAATTTGACAGTAATTTGTGTGTTCAAAGATTTTTCTCTTCTATTTTTTACCTTTGTTCTTCGGCTGCTGTAACATGTTTATCTCTCTCAGAGGATGAATTAAGTACTTCCTATTCCATTCTATACCGCAAAGGAGAAGACGCTGACCCTCGTGCTCTCACCTCGTTCGCAGTGTTATGAGTCCCGACGATGCGGATGAAGGAGGCAGGCTGCTTGTCGAACTTCAACGTCTGCCACGACCTGGAACACAATTGAAAACGGACAAAGATCACGTCAGTGTGTGGCCGTCGTGAACAGCAGTCTGAACTGGAGCCGTCTTAATGTGACATGTGACTCAGAAGAATCCAAGATGGCGTCAGCGTGTCAGTAAAAACTGATCAAACTGAGGTTTCTTTGTTCTTCTCAGGGACTGGTTCACAAACTGATTTGTTGTCAGTGGGAACATGGTTACTGTGCATTTGTATGCGAAACCATGACGTGTTGTTCCACACAACAACTGATGTTTTAGTGTTTCTTGTGATGAAACTGGAATGCAAACAACTCGGTTTTCAGAGAAATGAGTTGTTCTGTTGTAATCTGGGATCAACATCGGTTCCTTTAAACTCAGATCTGATGTTGAATGTTTCCGGAAAGCGGCTCCTCACCGACAGGCCACTCTGGTGCGGTCGACCACCTTCGTCCACTGCTGCTGGTTGGTGGAGACTTCGATGTAGTAACTGTAGGAGCGCTCGTCGCAGTCCCACAGCAGCAGCCTGAGCACACGCAGGAAGTGATGAGGATAAACAGTTTGGCCACCGAGGACGAGTCAGAGTCGACTGAGGACGGACCTTAAGGATTTAACGGAGTAGGGCTGAGCCAGCTGGATGACGATGGCTCCAGAGCCCAGCTGATGGCAGGTGTAGCCCGAGTCCCAGTCGTAGTTGCGCGTGTCACCGTTGAGCAAAGCGTTTCTGCTGCGGCTGACGCCCTCGATCACGCTGGCACACGCCGCGATGGTCGCCACATTCTCACTGGGGACTGCGGACATCAACAACACAAAGTCTCTCTGGTGACTTGGATACGCAAGTAACACCCTCTAATACAAAGAGGCACACGGAACTTAATCCTTTAACACCGACCGCATCGCTGACGATACATTCATGCTAGCATACTTGAGTACCGTAATTACAGGACTATTTGCGCTATCAGAGAATCGATGGATCCACTCTTCACACCAGGTAGAGGAACCCAGTGACACTTCTCAGTTTTCAGGAACCGTTGGACGTTTTCTGCAAATAGTCGTGTCATTATAGTACTCCAAAGTACGCTAGTACAATTGTAGCGCCAGGGATACCATCAGTGTTGAAGACAGAGAACCAGAGGTGAGTATGAGGCCAACAATACAAGCTGAGTCACAAACGACTTCTTCCATGACTCAGGTTGTTGTGTAACTCACCCAGAAGTCCGTTCTCCAGGGTGAACGAGCGGTTGGTGAACATACATTCAAAAGCCACAAGGTGGAAAACCTTGTTGACCGTGTTGTGTGTTCCCACGATGCGAACATACCTGAGACACACACAGAAAACATCACGTGTGAGTGAGCAGGAAACTCAGACAACCGTTTTAAAACCGTGAAGTCGTGGTTCATTGGAGTCAAGCCTTCATCCAATCTCAGGCTCTGGTGTAAAACTAGAAAATGCCACGTAAGGCCGTTTGTGGTCGTAGCGCACACGTACCAAACCTGCAGGTTAGTTTGAGAAGGTTTCTGAGAAACAAACACGTGGTTTTACCTGCAAACTCGTGGTGTGAAGTGCAGATTCTGCCAAGAGCGGCAGAGGTACTTCGAATGGTCCACGACACGCACCCAGTCCAGCTCATCCATGGAGACCTCGATGTAGTAGGAATACGACCTGGAATCATTTCAATCACTGACGTCAGATCAGTTTAAGTTCACTCTGTGACTCTATGACTCTGCTGCCGTTCACTCACCGGCTGTCTCGATCCCATAACAGAAGGCGGATGTGGTTGATGATGGACGACTGACCCAGTTTTACCTGGATCCCGGCCCGGCCGTCCTCCTCGATGGGATGTCTGGAGAAGCCGTGGTCCAGGTCGTAGTTCTGCGTGTCTCCATCTAGCAGCGCCGACTTCAGCTCTCCTTTCACCACCTGAGCGCCGTACTTCATGGTGGCGATGTTCTCCTCCGGTACTGAAACGACACATGCAGCCTCATCAACTCCCCTGCTACTCCAATGCGGTTCGGTGACGATGCAGGAAACAGCCGGAGGGAGCGAGAGCACTGACTCAGCATGCCGCGGTAGTTCAGGTCCATGTTTCGGCTCTCAGAGCGGAGCTTGATGGCGTCCAGCAGGTCGTCCGGGCTCACAAGGCCAGACGGTCGCACTACGTTGAGCATTTCTGTCAGCGTCATGAGCGGCAGACGCACCGCCGACATCACCTCCTGGGTTTCTGCACCTTCGCCGTGCTGCCGGCACCAGCGGCTCAAGGCCTGGAAGATCTCCTTCTCGCTGGCAGCAAAGGAGTCGCGCCTGACCACAGTCAGCAGAGCGGTCTGCACATCGGACGACACATACGGACTGTTCACATTTCACATTTTGTGACGCTAATGCTACTTAGAGCTAACCATCATGGTGCCACCTCCTACCTTAGAGAGCATGAGGAAGCCATCAGAGTTCAACACTTCAGGTGCGTGTCGGTCCATGTAGACACAGCAGGCCCCACTGAGCGCGCTCAGAGAGTACAGACAGGCTACGTCAAACACCAGGCAGACATTGTTGGTGTGCAGAATGGTGCGTAGGAAGTCCGAAGTGGAGTCCTCCAGCGGCTGGAGGCCATAGCGGTGGGCCAGGCCCAGGAAGTCCAGCAGAACCTCCTCACGGGCACAACTCAGGCTGGCTCGGCCCGTGTACAGGTAGTTTAGCAGCATGGAAAACGCTTCGGCACGCGTCTCTTCCAGACACACCTCTGCCTGCGGTTGGGACTCCTTCATCCCTCCGTACAGAAGGGCCCTAAAGGAGGCAGGAGCACCAGGGGTTTGCAGTTACATTTGCCGGCTTATTGTTCTGCTCTTAAATGAAAAACAAGAAGAACTGGTGGGATTCACTGAAAAGTAGCACAAGCTTAGACAAGGATGAGACCTCAGTATTTCTGTATATCAAACAATAGCAATTCCGTTCAGTTGTTTCACGATTGTCACAGCCTATTCTTCATTTCTACAAAGTAGTATGGATCATTCTTTGTTATATTTGACCTGGTTGTGAGGACAGAAACAGGAAGTCATTCCCATCCTCCGCAATCAACAAACACAACCTGCCTTTGATACGAGAGTCAGGGTTGCTCCAATATTTTACAGCATTCTCCTGTGTTCTTCTGTATACATTCATATATGTAATAGCAGATAAGTATTTTTTCAGTGCATTTTCTGCTCACTAGTGTATAAGATTGATATTAATGTAAATCATGTAGATCATTTGTAAATACTGCATCTGTTGGAGCCAATGTGCATCTTATGTGCACTCATAAAGTTTGCACCATAACACCAAGGTCAATGACTGGAATGTGTGTGCACACAGACAGGTGCCATGTCGTCAGATTATTTATTATTTATATCCCTGTTTCCAACCAACAGGTTTTAAAGGTCAGTGTGTTCCAACACCCGGCTGACGGGGAACTCACCTGAAGTAGTGGCACCGAGCCGCCAGGATGACCCGGTGAGCCGGGAACCGCTTCCCCTCCACAATGAAGGTTACATCGCTGTACTCCTCCCCCAGCACAAGCGCGCCCAGCTGCTCCGACAGCAGGTGAATATGGTCGATCTCCGACACGGAGGCCAGGGGACGCAGGGGGTGGCTATTACTCATGTTCGACGGCTTCTTGAGTCACATCTGACAGGGAAATGTCCGCGTCCAAATCCGAAGATCAACCGAAGAGTAGAAGGCGTGTTAGCTACGCACGCTAACGGCAGCTAGCATAAAGACTTTTGGGCTACAATACACTATGGAATATTTTAAGGTTATTTATCACGATTCGGTTGACAAACACGAGTCAAAGTAAGACTGCAGAGGTGTGAGCGAACCAACAGATGTGTTTATCCGTCCTGTTTACAGCAGCGGACATTTGACACTTGAACACACGTTAGCTTAGCTGCGGGGCTGAGCTAACAGCGCAGCTAGCCTTACAGGTTGTCTTCATTTCGGGTCTTCACTCACCAAGAAGTTCCCGCTCTGCTCCAAATCCCCCAAAGAGGTGTTCTGAGGAAACACTGTCCGTTTGCTTTCCACCGAGGACCAGAAAAGAACTGCTGCACAAATACTATCCTTCCAACATCACAACGGAAACAGTTGTGAGTCCGCCTAATACTACGTCCGGTTTATTAAAGGCCTTTAAAAAATAAAATGGAAAATAAACAAAACTGAATAAAATAAAATAAAAAAGAATATTAAACACGCAAGTCTCCATTGTTGTAGTTGTCTTATTAGTTTAGTCTTTTTTTATCAGTATTCCCAATGCTTTCGGTTGAACTTATTTCACATCAATTTCAAGCTATACTAAATTTGGAAACACGAAGAGCACTGGACACATGTTCATCATGCAGACTTTTAATGAACATCACAGCGTCATATTATTAGAAACCACCCATGTGAACGGGCCCTTGTTACTTCCTTCCTTTTAATTTAAGGTTACCAATTCTTGGTAAACTGTTTTTTCAGAGAAATGCAACACACTATGAATGTAAAAAAAATTAGAAGTTTAACCAAATCATTATATAAAAAGAAATAGCTGTGTTATCAGACAAGAGGCTCAAGCAGAGGCTGAGGAAGCTTTCACTGTGGCGTACATTACGTTCTCGCCATCGTTGGCATCATCCATGGCCCGAACCTGAGAAACAGCACAAACATGACCATATACGCAGATGGCCAGAATGTCACGTATCTGACACGTTGGATAAAGGTGTTAGAAGAGTCAAAGAGCTGACCAGAGTTTTATCCTTCTTCCTCTTTGAGTAGTCAATGGAGGCGTACAAAACACCATGCTCAGGATCAGCCTGCATGAACACAACACATACTGGGGTTTATCATCAGGGAGAATCTCTGTATTTAATCTTATTTTATTCTGAAAAACAATGAAAAGATGCTCAAACTCACAACGGTGTCCTCCATCTGAGTCGTGTTCCCTAAAAACGACAAAACAACTTCAGCATCTTCAACAACACTGTGATTTTAGAGTCATTTGTGAACGCTCTGACCTTTCGCTGTCCTCCAGGAAATCAGAACCACACCATTTATTGTAAGTGAGACAAAAAGCACAGCCCCAATGACGTACCACCACCAGTCACCTGCAAAGACAAGAACAACTTTTAAAAGTCAAATCAGAGCGTCCGGCCACATCAAATGACGTCCTCAGCTGGCACCAGGACTAGCTGCAGGAACAGGACTGAACCAGAAAACATCTACGAACATAAACCAGCACATGATCCACATTGTGTGGGTCCGTCTGAGGTTGTTGTTGAATTCGTCTTGGTGGCTGTTCATAAAGTCTCATTTTGGCCATCAGCTGTGATGTTTTATCAAACAAACATGCGATTAGTCTGAAGTTTAATTCTCACCTGAGGACGGAAGTCGGAGGGGAAACAGCTGATTGTTTGTATCAACACTCACTGAACACAGAAGTGATTCATACGCAGCCGCACTGGAGGACGACAGCACCGAGCATTTCATTCTGTTCTTTGATTCCGGGTGATGTTCAGAGAGACTTTGACCTGAGAGCAACCACTTCACTTGTCCAGACAATGGACATAGTGGAGGTGATGTCAAAGTAAAGTTCACTGTCAGCGTGTCACCGTCCTGGTGTTCGGTCACTGGTGATATGATGAGAGACAAGGTGTTCAACTGGTTCATCACGGGAATTCTTCTTCTGCTGCAGAATGTGACACAGATGTTCTGATGGAAATACTCACCGGTAACGACAGACAGACCAATGTGCTGACTTTCATTTTGTCGTTTACCTGATACATACTGTTGACACTGGTAGAGACCTACATCCTCAACCGCCACGTTCTTTATCACTAGAGAACATTTTTCTGAGACACTCAGTCTGCTGGATTTATCTTTGGTACCAATCTGTCCAAGTGTAATCAGCTCCGTGGCAGTGTTATTTGAGTCTATGAAGACCCAGGTCGTGTAGTTACATTGATGCTGACCCTCCATCACCTGGTCACATCTCAAAGTTTCTCCGTCTCCTGTCCTGACGAATTGTGAACGTTGTCCATTCGCTGCTGTTAGAAGACGAGAAACACTTCAAACACAGAAACAACCACATGACAGAGAGACAGAGCACGGACTCATCAGACTTTAGTTCATAACATCATCTAACACTTTACCTGTGGAGAAAAGCAGCAGCATCAGGATGAAAATCAGGTGATTCCGTCTGAATTCAGCCATCGTGTTCATCTAGTTTATTGCGTCTTCTGACACTGCAGAAGTGAAAGATGTAGAAGCTGCTTCTGTTCATCACACTTCCTCATTCACTCGTCTCCTCCTATTTTCTCTGGTGGTTGGATGCAATGTGATGTCATCAGCAGCTTGTGGGTTCTTCTGCTGTTGGAGGCCAAACTCTGACACGAAGGGTTTGACTGTCGAGAGTGAAACGTTCTTATACATATATATGTGTGTTTCCTCTCCTGGTCTGTGGTTGTTCATCCATTTAGCAGCTTATTTCACGCTGACATGTAATTAATGTTTGTATTCGTACCTGCTGCGACAGCTCTGGTATTTTTGTTTCATTCTGTTTGACTGATGCACACACGAAGAGAACACCGTCCTTCTGGATGGAATGAAATGTAAAATCTAACTACATCCTGTCCTCTGTCCTGAAACAAACAGACACAGCAGCATTTAGTCGGGGTACTCAATATTTTAATGTCATTTAGATATGAAAGGCTTCTTAAAACACACAGATTTCAAATGATGTCAAATCTCTGACTGGAATGAAACTGCTTTAAAACACGGCGTTGATTTGGGCGCTACAGTGACACCATTTTTTCCCCACAGACGTGACGTCACAAAGGTGAAGAAAACAGCAGCTGCCTGCGTCCACAGAAAACACACACACCTCCCATCCCAGACTGTTAGTGTGCTTTCACGTATAAAAAGAACGGGGAAAGACAGCCCATGAGAAGAGAAGAACATAATCAACAGACGCACGTCCACGAGAAACCAACCAGTTAAAAAAAATAATATTTTTTCTGTGTCCACACTGAAACGTAAACAGCTGTCACATGAGCCTGAGACGAAGATATGAAACAGGGAAGACGGAGAATCTGGTGCTTGTTCATCATCCATAAAAGAGTCAAAGGTTTGTCAGCTTACTGCTTTTCATGATGCTGCTGTTCTTGCTTGCGTGTCGAGGAACCCAAGATGTAGAAAAAAAAAAATCACTCGCACCAGCCACTGAAACACCCTGATCCTTTTTAAATTTGTGAATAAACACCTGCAGCACCTGTCAGCAGTGTCCTGTTAATTCACATTGAAGAAAAAGTAAACATGTGTGCGTGTGTGTGTGTGAGAGAGAGAGCACATCAGCTGATCCACTGCACTCACTCGCTCGCTGTTTGTCTTCTGCAAGTCCATCTATTGGGGTGATGGATGTTCTTCAGTACCATAGGAAGCAGGTACACATCCAGAACAGACGAACATCCTGTTCAGCAAGTGGGGGAAAAAAAAAAATCAGCTGGTCGGTGTGGTAAATCAGTGTGTCACCACTGATTCATTCATTCATCAGCTTTAGTTCACAAAGTAACAAAGAACAGGCATCTGATTGAAACCCAAGCTCAACTAGTAGTTTGGTATGCGAGCGGAGTGCTGCTGTTGCCGCGGCGTGAACGTCTGGTCCGTTTCATGTGAACGTGCCAGCGGTCCGTGCGGGTGCGGACGTCAGCTTCTGCAGCAGAGGGTTGGTTCACATTGTTGTCGTGTCTGAGGCGTCCGCGTTCCTGATCGGTCCTGGAACGTCCCGCGTTTCCCACGTTCTTCTTCAGTGCAAATCAGTGAGATCAGTCTTTCCCACGTCCATGGAGCCTCATGCTGAAGGAGCTGTAGCAAAGTGCTGCAGTTTGCAGGGGAACCCCACCCCCCCACACCTTTTTTTGGAAAAAACATCAGTAACAAAAGTATAATCTTTAAAACAAAGAAAAATATACACAAATATATTATGTATATTTCCTCTATAAAAAGTCCATCAACACCAGGCTGCCGTGTCAAAAGTGCCGTCCCCACTTTGCATAATGTAAACAGTGACGTCCTCAGAAACACTGAAACTGTTGCAGCCGAGGAGACGGGAGACAGTTGATGGTCGACTGACGTCGACTCAAATCGTCTCAACGTCGTCTCCTGGGAAATCGTACTGCAGTTGATAAAAAAAGGCCAGATGAATTTGCGCTTCACTGATTTCACGCCTGATCTGGAACCTTCAGCAGCGACTTCAGGTGAACAGTCATCTGTTCTCGGCTATGATTGCGCCGCTGAGGCTGGTCTTCTCCGACCCAGTGGCTGGGCGGTTTGGGTAAGACGCTCGGTGAGGGCGGCTCACTGAACTTGGCCCCAGCGTAGACCTTCTCGCCGTCTTTGAGGTAATCATTCAGAACCTCCAGAGGGAGTGTGTTCACAATCTTCACATTGCTGGAAACGTGTAGAGGCTTTTTTTGCTCTCGTGGCAGCTGGTGGGGGGAGCGGGGCTTCCTGGGGCCGCTGCTGTCGTTCTTCTTTGTGGAGTGAGGAACGCCAGCGGGCTGGACCAGTTTGTGGCCTCTGGCGTTCACGTTCTGGCCACTCTGACTGCGTCTGGTCCCGTTGCGGGCAGGTTGAACTCCTCCAGGCGGTACAGCTGCACGCTCCAACCTGACACCTCTGGACTTCAGCAACTGAGACGTAAAAAAAGAAACATACGGGTTTTCAGTCCGACACTGAACATCTCGCCATTTCCATGGCAACTGAGCAAACTGGCTGTACACCAGTACGTTCTGCACATCAACATAACACCACAGATGATTCTTTTAACACATTTAGTCTATTTATCAGATCTGTGTGCACTAACAATGCTGTTCTGACAACATCTTTGCAGTTGAAATTCTACAAATAATAAGATAAACTGCATGTCACATCAGGATCTGTCCCTTCTGTAAACACTTCCTTCATTTGTTGGAAACGAAATAATTTCTTATATTTATTAAACCTCTATTTTTACTCTATATTTTGATATTTGCTATTTATAGATCAGGATGGACCAGCTGTAATAGACCTGGATGTGTTCAGTGATCCGGCCAGGGTGGGGGTGAGGGCCAGGGTGGGACCCCCGGCCTCCACACTCCGCCGGGGGCAGCAGCTCAGTCAGAGCCGAGCTCTCACCTCTTTCTTGGTTCCCGGTATGAGCTGCTGGAGGACGGTGGCGGGCGGAGGTCCGGCAGGGACGTCGGCTCCGGTGTGAGTCGTGGGTCTGGCAGTAGATGGTTCCAGACTGTTGTTGTTGTGGTCGGCTAGGCGGACGTTTGCGCTCCGAGGAGGTTTCTGGTGCTGCAGCGGCGCCCGCAGCTTCCTTCCTCCTCTCTTCAGCACCGTCGGTCGCGTCTTGTTCAGCCCATCGCCGCCCGTTATCACCGGCACCGGGTTGTTGTTTTCGACGTTCGTGTCTTCATCGCTACGAGCGGCTGAACCGTCCAGCATGTCTCGCAAGTGTCGGAAACATAAACACGCTGTGAAATTCCTCCGCGGCTGCGTTCGTCCGTTCTGCTAACGACGTCACAAGCTAGCAGCTAAAGTTCCGCTTTTCGCGAGCAGGCAATGAACGTTCTTCTGGCGCCAAGAAGAATTTAATTCACCAGGGCCTCGTTGTTGGTCGACTTGGTGGTTCCTGCGTATAAATGTGGTGGGTTTGTTACCTAGTTCTGCAGTTAAAAGCCGTGGAACATCTCGAATTGAGATGGCGTGTCGACGCGAACCAACGCTTCTCTAAACAAGGAACTGGTGCATGCACCCGCTTCCGGTGTTTCTATTTCAAAATAACACATTTCATTTTGTTTTGTAAATATTCATCACTTCATTGCATTGTACAAAACAATACAGAATTCTGGATTTGTAGAACTGGCCCACGTGTTTCATTTTACAACAGACATGATTGCAGTTGCATATTCTTTGGTAAATGTGTTCAGCACAGATTCTATCGATACCCTTATTGTTGACAACTTTACGTACGTCCGGTGTTACTCTCTCAAACTTGGCAATTCGTCTTGTTTTGGTTTCTGTGTCGGTAAAGGGCGTCACAGTTTGGTTGTGGCGCTGTCGATTTCTGTGCTTGGCGAACTAAAAAAAAAATTATTATCGTTAAACATAACGATAAATATTTTATTTAACACGTGGAGCTTATGTGCGAAAACCCAAGTAAGAAGACTTAAGTGCAAATATAATGTGAAATGAACATTATGTCGTTAAATTAAAAGCGGATTAATAAATAAAATTATAAATATGAAACAATAATGCAAATTCTCAATAATCTAAATGTTGTATCTGGGCTGCTGATTAATAAATGATTCTAAAAACAGTTATTCAGTAAAAAACGTTTTTAGCATTACCTTTCTTTATTAAATTACTATTGTTCTTTGTAATAATGCACAAACGCAGTTTTACTGTAAATATCAAATGAGCGGTCGACCATTTTTGTTCATAAACATCATTACACTTTTCTAAACGTAAATACACGTCTACTTCTACATTCTTCTGCCTGGAAACACTGACAATAAATGATTTTTAAATACAGTACATCTCCTCATCAACTCGATGACGAATTATTTGGCAAAGAGAACCAAGAAAATGAAGGCAAATCTAAAACGCACGTGTCAAAAGTACAAAAAAAATAGATATATAAATGATATTCCACGACGACATGAAGGTCTTGGCACCCTTCCCTGTCAGTTCACGTCATGTGTCGTCATGACTGCAGGTGCCGAATTCCATCAGTGGTCCCGTTTGTCTCACAGCTGCGCTTCAGCCACCGGGTTGTCGTAGACGTAGCTGCCGACGCCCCCAGTGTTCACACCTGAGAGATGACGAGTTCGGATTGGTCGGTTTATGACAGCGGTAAAATAAGGCACAGGAAAAACAATTTGTCTGTTGTATTAAAGCGCATTCTTTACCTTTTGGTCCAAACAGAACGGCGTAGCATGGCTTGTGACAGTACGGCTGCCCGTCATGCTGCAACAGACACACATTGTTTTTTTGTGCTGTTTTTTTAATGTGACATGATGAAACCATCTGGGACACGAGGACATCTGACATCTCTCACCTCTGCGTGGCTGCCAGGGGCCAGAGTCTTACTGCAACGCTCACAGCGCAGACACGGGCGGTGCCAGTTCTTCCCCAGAGACGACACCTTCTCAGCTGCACGCACACACACACAGGGGAGACGGTAACCAGGGCAACCATACAACAGATTTCCATACATCCAAGTAGATTTGAAATCAAGAGGAGCGATGGCATCCGCTCACCAAAATACACAGTTTTGTTGCATCTGGGGCAGATGTTGGGTCCTCCAGAGAAAGACGAGAAGCTTGCAGCTGAACAGGAATCCATCAATTATTGGTGATTAATTGGCAATAAATGCTTTCTCTATTTCTTCTCATGTTGAATGACCTGATTCCTCAGATCTCTGTGTCGGTTCATATTCTCACCCTTCACTGGCCCACGAGCTTTCTTGTCCTCTTCGGGTTTGGCATGCGTCTCCATGGAAACAACGGCAGGGGCTTCATTGACGGGAGCGTCGTACAGGTAGGAGCCGGCTCCGCCTATGTTCACCCCTTAAACACAAACAGCACTTACACACACTGGAAAGGGGAATGATGGGAGTCTTTACAAATGATTAGACGTGGAAAATGCACCTTTTGGCCCAAAGAGGGTGGCGTAGCACGGCTTGTGACAGTACGGCGTCCCGTCATGCTGCAGACCCCAAGAAGTCCCGACACGTTCAGGCTGACGCACGTTTGTATGTTGTACGTTCCATTCCACATCGTGTCCGACGGGTTCCACCTACCTCAGCGTGGCCTCCAGGATTCAGCGTCTTGTTGCAGCGCTCACACTTCAGACAGAACTTGTGCCAGTCTTTCCCCAGAGACGACACTTTCTCCGCTGAGGAAACCAGAAATACAGTACAGCTGGAGTGTCATGTTTGAGGAGATGAGATGGATCTGAACTCCCTCCAACTCGTTCAGACTTGCTGCGACGAGCCTGTTTCTTCAGAAACTCTCGTGTGTGTCGTCAAGAGGCCAGAAGTATGAGGAGAAGGTCACAAACACCCGTTTATCAGTGTGTCTTCCCAGAATATCCCACCAGACTTCGACCCTGATACACCATGACGCTCCTGTCCTGGTGAGATGTGAAAGTGAGTCACGTTAGCGTGCAGCTAGCACCCGCCGTTGATGACGACAGGTCTTTTGATTTTTCAAACCTTGGATTTGTAAGAACCCCCCTTCCCCCCGCAGTCATTTTTACGAGTCAGAACTAGGCTCACAAGACTTTAGTTGATCAAATCTCCCCGTTTCAATGAACAGGAAGAACAACAAACCACTACAGTTGTACCAACTAGGCTCCTGATACGTAATGTACAGATGTGGTTCCGGCCAGCTGCTCAAACACCACAGAAGAAGAACATTCTCAGCATGTATGTTTATCTGCTTGGTGGTAAAACAACAACAACAACAAAAAAACAACAACGTTTTATGTTTCTGTGCTGTAGCGAAGCCCCGCTAAGTTGCATGCTAACGCTATTTTGCTGCCATCTTTGTTTCAGGCGCATTCATGAAAATGAGCTATGTGGTTTTTGCTCTTCAAACACAAACACATGGACATCTGCAAAGACTTTGATGCAAAACACACTGCTGGTAGAACGCTTGTGAACGGGCAGCGAGAAATAAAATTTGCGCAACTGCTGCAAACAAAGTGTGTGTGTGTGTGAACCTGCAGGGTGTGGTGCTGCCGTTCACCACGACGAATAAAGGAAAACTGATCCCGATCAATAAATTATGTAGTGCTCCATGTGGAGGAGCTGATGTCACTAACAGATGGACGGTATCACTCGTTCCTCGCTGAAGAACGAACAAAGACAGAAGACGACACAGTCCAGATGTGTCACGTTGGCTTCAGGCGGCAGCAGAGGATCACAGACGGAAGGTTATTTGATTTTGTCGACAGTGAATCGTGCTGCTCTCAGCTGGTGTTTGAACTCCACCTTTATTGTTCACAAGTGTTGTCTGTGTTGTCACAAGTGGGAAATGTAGGATTACCGTACCGGAGACTTAAAATGGTCATATTTTGAGGGAATTCATCTCATATTATTCTAATTTTTAGTGTCAGTATTTATCATCTTACCCACTGACAACAGCTATGTGTCCTTGTGCTGAGACCCAGGTCAATGACATATGTGCTGAGCAGTGATGGCCGTCTGATGCTAAGTTAGAGCAGCATTCCCTTGAACTACTGTTTCAAAGCTGCTTTGATGCGCATAAGTGTCACATGACCACCATGACGTATTCAGTCGCCCAAGTGACTTTTACTAGTAATCAAATTATCGTACGTTTTTTTGAAGGCCAAATTACCGTACAACTGGAAACGTTGATTGATTAATAGCAGCTTTTCATCTGGTGTCACATTAAGGTTTAGGTGCTTTATCCAACTTTAACTTATTGACATCAGCTCTCACAAGAAATCACTAAACAGAACCCTTAAATATACAATATAAATAATAATGGCAGATTCGCCAGTAGTTTGTGAGGAATTTTAACAAATTATTTGGAAATAAAAGGTGATTTCTGAATTAAAAATTCACTTTTCTGTAAAAATCATATTGTTAAAAAAGATTCCAACAACAGCAGAAACAATACATTAAGGAGATGGTATACGAAGGTCATGTATTTTCCACAATGTCCATAAAATTCATTCTACAAAGTCTGGTTCCACATTATGTTACCAGCATGATGTCATCGTCCACATCAGGATATTTTGGTTCATGAAAAGAGAGTCAAGGTGTGTTGTTCATGAACGGCCGGTGATTTTAATCCCCGTTTACAATACATATCTTTTATAAAATAATCATTTCATTCATGTATTCATAATTTATACCAATGTCGTACACAAGTTAACATCGTTCTATATTTATAACATTCAAAAGCTTTTTGTATCGTGTAGTCAGCTCTGATCCTCCATACAATCGCTGCCGGCTCGTTAATCCGGTGCGACAGAAACCCGACAGAACCGGACCTGATTCGGATTAACCCCGAGGCGCAAACAACGCAGAACATTCGCTGTAGCTCACGAACCGGATCGGAACCGGGACGCCTCCGTTCTCACGCACTCAAAAGCGCACTCACCGAAATAAACCGTCTTGTCGCATTTGGGACATTTGGACGCCATGTTCCGTCAGCTGGACCGAACTGGGCCGAACCGGGTCGAGTTCCGTGTGTGTGTTTCGGCCTGCAGCTCCGCAGACACACCTCAGAGGATGGAGCTGACGAAGAGGAGCCGCTTCTTCCTACTCATTTGCGTAAACCCGCCCCCTGTGTGACGTCACACACGATCACAAAATCTGGAAGGACGATTTAAAATAAAATAAAATAAAATAAATGTTTGAGTTCTTAAATCAGTAAAATTTGTGCCCAAACTACTTTGGGCAGGTTTTATATCTCATGTATTGAATATCGGCTGTCAGTGTCCTTGATTTGACGTCATTCTGTCTCTGAGGACGTGTCACAAAGTGCTAGATTATCCTAGAAGTAATATCTCTGGACCTCTGATTGCTTCTTCATCCTTTAAACACACATTTACGAACACTTCATTTATCCCTTAATGGCAGATTAATGAAGTAAAACATACACAGAGGACACATTTCCAGGGCAAAAAAACCCCCAAAACATTTTACCGTACATGACTTTTTAGGCTTTAGAAGGACTTCCTGTCTGTATCAAACCAAAAAGTACAACTTATCATATATGGAATTGAGTCATTTCTCTGCATTTGTCACATGTTTGTCACATGTTTGTCACATGTTTGTCACATGTTTGTGGCTGTTTGTCAAGCTGCTGTCTGATGTCCAGCGGGTGTGTGTGTCCTACGCTGGTTGTCAGCTTCCACCAGCGCTGCTCTTCACCGGGAATGTTAAGTGATGCTCTGCATTCTTGGCTCTGAGATACTGGAGGAGCCAGCGTTGGATGGCCTTTTGAGTGCTTTTAAAAATAAAACAGCACAAGTTGCATATGGTTTCTATTCTTATATGGGCAAAGCATTAAACCAACCATCAATCATTCTGTCACTGTTTCTTTTCCACTGGGAATAAAGGTTTGTGGCTGTGTGGCAACAAGAGAGAACCTTGATTAGTAGAGTTTTCCTCCTCTCAAAAGGCCAAATGACAGAATATAATAAACTGGCATTCAGTGTGATGGGCAGCAGGGGGCGACTACATTCCATAAAAACATGAGACCAGGGTAGAAAAATGCAAATAATAAAACTGTCAGTGACCAAAACACACAGGACACACCGTTCTTTCATACAGCCTGTGTGGTTTTGTTTCGATGGGTACAAGACGTGATCTGATAAATCTGCTTAATCGTTTTGTTTGCTGCAATAATTCAGAACATGAGACAGAATCCTCAGAGCTCTTTTCACAGAAACGTTTGTCTGCTGCCACATTCAGAAGATGTTGCTCACTGGACGTCGTGGACCTGGTGATGTCACAAGGTCACATAGGGTCACACGGGATGAGCAGCTTCACAGAGAACAACCAGGTGGCGCCAGAGACTCCTCGGTGGCAACAGGTGGAAGTGAAATGAGCCGGTGGGATTTACTATGGGATTTACCCTCATACGTTTCCAGTTTGCTCCGATGAACGCTCAAACCTCTGATGTG
>CAAKHB010008563.1:114236-131042 GCA_901007665.1 Aeoliscus strigatus
TAATCCCCCCCCCCCCCCCCCACACACACACACACATACACACCAGCACACCAGCTCCCCCTCCCTCCCTCCCTCGCCCCACCCTCTCCACAGAAACGGATGCGGAGCAGGAGGCATCAGAACCTCCCAGGACACCAGAGCAGCTGCTGCTGGACCTCAGCCGGCGGACGGAGGCTGATGATGATGAAGGTGATGATGATGATAGGGATGGAGCGCGCTGAGGATTAAAAGCTTCAGCTGACGGAGGCGGCCCCGGCACCCCCCCTCCTACAACCCCCTCCTCCTCCTCCTCCTCCAGCAGCAGCAGCAGGCGGATGGAGACGAGGAGCGGCTGGTGCTGACGCTGACATAGCAGCTGCTCGTCTTTGTGCCCGCGGAGGAAGAAGCAGCAGCCGCTGACACGATGGAGGGACACGGCTGTTTCAGCTCCCAGCAGCAGGTTGGACGTGTCGCCTGACGCCTGGAGCTCATCCTCCCCGACACACACGCACACACACAGCAGAAGTTTGGAAAAAAAGAGCCGCTGGATGTGGAGGGGACATGTTTGGGTGCGTGAAAGCGGCTGATGGTCGTGTAGGAGCGTCAGCGCGTCTGCTCCCGTTCAGGGTGGATCACCGTCTCCAGAGCTGCGGGCCTCCGTCTGACGTGTGCTCAGGAGGCCGGAGGAGAAGCGTTTAATAGGTGACCCTGTTGCTGGAGGTGGCAGCCGCGCTCTGATTGGCTGCTCAGCTGGTCCCAGCGACTGGAGACATGACTCACTTACAGGCCGGACTGTCTCCAGAGACCCTGGAGAAGGCCAAGGTGGAGCTGAAGGAAAACCCTGACACGTTACACCAGGACATCCAGGAGGTCCGGGACATGATCATCACACGGCCGGACATCGGTTTCCTCAGGACAGACGACGCCTTCATCCTCAGATTCCTCCGGGCGCGGAAGTTCAACCACTTTGAGGCGTTCCGGCTGCTGGCTCAGTACTTCGAGTACCGCCAGCAGAACCTGGACATGTTCAAGAACCTGAAGGCCACGGATCCGGGCATCAAACAGGCCTTGAAGGACGGTTTCCCCGGCGTGCTGTCCAACCTGGACAGATATGGCAGGAAAATACTGGTCCTGTTCGCAGCCAACTGGGACCAGAGCAGGTAAAGAACTGAGGAGACGTTCACGCATCCACATCAGCCTGTCCGAAGGCGTTTCATCTCAACAGGCCCGATGTTTCACTCTGATCGTCCACTTTGAACGTCTTTACCAGGTCTGTTGAAGGCTCTAACCGTGGCAGTAAAATCTGTTTATCACAGGAAGTAGAACAGAAGTAAAAACGGACCAGAGGACGTGTAAGAAAACACACTTAGAATCGGTTACAGTTTAACCTGCCACATTTGTGTGTTTCCAGATTAAGAACACGATCATCTGAAGCGTGAACCCTATATTGTAAATTTGTCATTTGTGAATTGTCATATACGGTAATGAACACGCACTGCGTCATGTATGGTAGTACGTTTTGAAGAAAGTTATAGTCCGACTAATTCTCCTGTTCCTGTTGAAACAAATAAACCAGCATCCTGTAATTACCTCATGAGGCAGCAGAGGGCGCTGTTTCCCCTGCAGAACTCAAATTGCGCTTCTACGTCAAATCGACATCATACCTACATCATACCTAGACTCGGTTGACTTGTTGCCGACGAAATGTGACTAGTCGTCACGCCTACGTGGACCTCCGCCGACGACAACAACTGTGATTGGGCTGTTTGCGTCACATGACTTTACCAGCTCTCGGAGCAGGTCGAGAAAATAGAACCGACCGAAAAAGTCAGACAAAGGTATGCCGTTCTTGTTGTAGTTGCTGCGGTAACCAGATCTGCTCAGTTTCAGCCACTATCGCTGGAAGGAAGTAAAGGAAAACACTAAGAATCGGGAAAAAAGGAAACTCGGTGGCGTAGGACCTCCATAGGTACGACGGAGGCTCCATGTCGGCTCAACAGAGCATGAGCTGGGTTTCACATGTCGTCCCTCTCTTCAGGTACACGTTCGTGGACATCCTGCGAGCGATCCTGCTCTCGCTGGAGTCCATGATCGAGGATCCCGAGCTGCAGGTCAACGGCTTCATCCTCATCATCGACTGGAGCAACTTCACCTTCAAGCAGGCGTCCAAGCTGACGCCCAGCATGCTGCGGCTCGCCATCGAGGGCCTGCAGGTCAGACGCGCCCCTCGCCTTGCTCCTACTGTTGTCTGAGAGGAAAAACCGGCTCTGACAGCAGACGAACACACACGCGTCAGAAGCAGCCATGCGTCGAGCGAAAGCCGCGAGCTTGTACTCGGAGAAGGTCGCGGCTCGTTAGGCAGCGAGACGACGCGGAAAAACTGTTGGTGCATCGAAGTTCCCGACTCACTGGGTCGCAGACAGACGAGGAAACACCTTCGGTGCTGTGACTCCATTTGTGGGGTTGAGGGGGGGCTTGAGTTGGGGGCTTCATTAGTCAACATGTGGTCTGAGTGGTTGTACAGGACGATTGTAGAACGCCCGAACAATTTCTTTAGACGTTGTTGTTCGACTGATTAGCGGTTCTGTTAGCGCTGGGACACCAAGTGTTAAATGTCCATTAGTTCCTGTTTGCTGGAGGAGTTCTTCATTTGTCAGAAGTCTCGTCTACGTCTGTGGTGCATTCAGGCGTCGGCTGAAACAGTTGGTTTTTGGAAAATCCCTCATGCCGGTGAGTCGGGTCGTTGGGTTTTAACGGTTGTTAGCTTGCGTCTGACAAAGGCTGGAGTTGGAGGTTTCGATCAGAGAGGCGATGATCTGAACTGATTCTGTCCTCGGTTTGACGCCGGCGTCACGTCTGACGCTCGTTTCCTCCTGAATCCACTCGTACGTTTCTTTACGCGCTCACAAAGGAGGTTATGTAAGAGGAAACACAAACCGTGGAAATCCCCCGGGATTACAATGTCGTTCAGGGATTAAAGTCCTTTTTTCATTTTTTTTCAAGATTCCAGTTTCTTTTCAAACAGGAAAAAGGACGTCGAATGTGATTTAAAAACACCAGATATGAAGCAGTTTCACATCTGTTTCATGTAGAATATATATGATAGAAAATAGATGCACGTTGTTATTTTTGTCAGATAAAACCTGTTTCAAAGTTCCTGCACTATTTTCTGTTATTTCATTGAGTTCATTCTATTTTAAATATCTAATATGCAGCAGCTGCCAACAATCACTGCTCATTAATGTCCCATTTAAGCTCCTTCACAATATCTGAGCGTGTAGTTTTTAAACATCGATCGTCTACGGTGAGTTGCTGAACGGGAATCGAACGAGATGTGACTGGTTCTGAGAGAAAACTGGTGTTGAATCAGGATACGTCAGGTGACCCCCTCCGGCCTAACACACACACACACATCCCTTCACGCCCCCTCCAGCCTTTTGTTGTGTTTACCCTCCCCCCTCTGCCTCCACCCCCCCCTCTGTCCTCTTCATCTGAGCAGAAACATCTGAAACCAACAGATGATTCAACAGAGAAAAGAAATCACAGCTGATGTTCTTTTCACCTATTTTCCACCTTCATCATCATCATCATCATCATCAGCCAGTTGCATCACCCCCCCTTCTTTCTTCCTCCACCCTCCCTCCCTTCCTCCACATCCCACCCTCCGTCCGTTGCCATGGCAACATGTCCAACTGCCTGTCTCTGCTCGGCCGCTCTCCTGCAGACAAGCTCTTGTCGTGCGTTTGTTCCACCGGCCGCGGACGCTCGGCTGGGGTGGGGCTGGGGGGGTCCGGACCAAGGGTCCTGACTCCCTCTGTCTGTTTTGTCTCATCATTTGACAGGAACGGTCTTTTTATTGTTACTGTTATTGTTATTTGAGGGAACAGCACGAAACGCATTGTTCCATCAAGTCAACTGATTGTAAAGTCAGTTGACTGGTCGTTAGTTTGAAAGAATCGAGTAAAAAAAAAAAAGGAAACTTCCATCAGCTCTTCTCTTCTGGTTAGAACGTGACACGGGTGTGTTGGTGTTGTTTGTCGTTTTGTTCTCTCAGATGAATCTGCAGATGATGAGATTCTCGCTCCAGTCAGTGAAACGGTGGATTTCCAGCTTCAGTGTTGTTACGTAACACGCAGACGCCTCCACAATCACTGCCGGAGAAAAACACACAGACTCAAAGCTCCAGTCGACTCGGCGACGAGCGTCACGTTTAACGAACGACCTCGGCTGTTCATCCGCAGACGAGTTTGTTCTTCAGCCACAGAGAGCCGTTGAGATGAACGCAGACGTTGGCTCAGACGGTGTCATCGAGTTCCAGTCGTCATCTGAACGGATCAGTTTGTCTGAATCCGCTGAAACCACACATCAGGTTTCTACTCCTAGTGAATTTTTCACAGCGAGCAGAGGTCAGAGGTCAGGTAACAAACGTCACATGGTTTACTGCAGATTGACCCTTTTTCAACCCGTCGTCCCATTAGAGCGACTTTCAACAGCAGGACAATGTGGCTCCTGCAGGCTGCACTCAACGTCCTGAAAGGAGGGCGGTGATATCTGTCGTGTCTCGTCATATGCTTTACGTCGTGCGCTGTAACGTCACGTGATGTAACATTGCACGATGTACCGTGACACAACATATGTTTGGTGATATAACGGCCCACGGTGTAAACAAACTCAAACCGTCACGTTTTCAGAGTCACGCAGAGTCAGACAAACATTTTCTAGACAGGAGTTCAGGTACAACACACACACACACACACACTCACACTGTCATTGAGTTTCACACAAAGAGCAGTTGGAGGTTTCTAAGTCTGTCCAGGTCCTGCACTCTGCAGAGGCCCCGCCCCTGGAGGTCGGCCAATCCACACTGAGCTCTGCACCTGTCGAGCAGCGCAAAGATCCTCAGGAGAAACGAGAGCATTCACTCCTCACTAGCAGCAGACACGTCAAACGCGCAAAACACACATTGACAGAGTGTAGAGAAACTGTACGTTGAAGTGAATGTGTGTGTGTTTTGAAGGACACGTTGACGTTCAGAGGTCTGGGGAAACGAGCCGTCTCTTGTGGTTCCAGACACACACACACACTCTTGTGACGAACCAGCAGCTCGTCTGCTCGAGTCTCCTCTGGATATCTGATGCCTGTGAAGAAGTACACAGATGTTGTGTTTGCTGTCACATGGGACAGGAGATGGATGCCGAGGATGGAGGCTTTTCTTTCCAAAAGAAATCGAAAGAACAAACAGGAAATGAAAACAGGTGTTCTTCACACGTCGTCTCTACTTTAGGTGTTTTTTGAGCTGGTTTTAGAAAAGAATGTAAGGCATCATCAATGTAAGGGTTACATCTCCTGGATTCAACAGTCTCTCTCTATCTCCTCTCAGTTGACTCACCCTGATCACTCATTCATTTGAAAAGTGGTTGTGACCCCAGAGGACGCTGTGTGGCGCGAACACTTGATCCTGTCGCTGTGAACCATTTTCATCATCACCAGAGTCTAATCTGACCGATGAATTATCTCACACACACACACACACACACACACACACACAGTGTCCAGCATGGCGAACATCATGTCTGGCCCAGACGCCACCTCCCAACCTGTAGACGATGACTCACCACCGTCAGCCAACGTGCCACGGTGACTCTGAAATAGACCGGACCATTTCCACTGAGTATGAGATTAGAGCCCAAACTAATCGAATGAAAAGGGACGGGAAACTCACAGAGGTAATTTTTCATTTGCTGATTGAAGTTCGTCTGTGATAAAACAGGTTGGTTGATTTCTGCCCTAATCAAGTCTGTGGAACGTCTCGTTTTGACTTAATGCTTTACAGAGTGACAAATAATGAACCAGAGATGGTTTTAACCCTTTACCCATCCACCCATTCATTATCTTCGGCTTTATCCGATGTATCGCTGCTGATACAGTCGTACTAGCATATGTTGGCGTATCATAATTATGTGACTAAATTGTTGATGTTCCTGAAAGCGGAGTCGTGTCACTCGGTTCTTCCAGCTGGTGTGAAGGAGGAACTACGAGAGGGAGAAAACGTGGAAGTTGAGAGGTTGCACTTCACAGCCAAGTTGCTGTTTATTACGGCAATGACTCCACCGTGTACAAGTATTGTGTACGTTTGCTGCCATTTTGTGATGTCTGCTGTCGTGTCTGAAGGATGAATCCATGCTATCGAATTCACTCAGCAGATTTCAGTGTTTTTGTGTTAAAGACGATGCTCAGGTACTTTGCGGATGATACACAACACTTTGTTGAACAAGCACCAGCCAACATCACGTCACGCGGAATGAACAATCTCATCACCTTTACAAACGTAAACACAACTTGTCTTTGTGTATTTACAAGATTTGTCCTGCGTCTTTGTCCAACAGGACAGTTTTCCTGCCAGATTTGGAGGAATCCATTTCGTCAACCAGCCGTGGTACATTCACGCTCTCTACACCGTCATCAGACCGTTCCTGAAAGACAAGACCAGGAAGAGGGTTCGTGGAACGTCTGGCGCTTTGGACCAATGAAAGATGTTGATAAATAACACCAACATTTTTTTTTGTCCAATGTCTGCGCAGATCTTCATGCACGGGAACAACTTGAACAGCCTCCACCAGCTCATCCACCCGGAGATTTTGCCCTCGGAGCTGGGTGGGATGATGCCGCCGTACGATATGGGGACGTGGGCGCGAACGCTGCTGGACCACGCCTACGACGAAGAGACCGACTACTGCCCAGAGTCCTACACCCTGTCGGTCCAAGACCTGGAGCGAGACCTGGAGAAAAACATGTCCCCCAAAACTATGAAGAGGTGAGCGCGTCTCTCCTTTCTCACCAGGATTATTATTAGCAAACAATGAAACGTGGGTCGGACAAGTCCGTCCTCGTATAGCAGCCACATTAATCCCCTTACAACGTGATCTACTGCGTTTCCTGTGGAACTAATTCTGTTTTCTCTGCGTAATTAGTGTCAACTAATGAGACAATAGTGGAGCTGCTGTGTAGATCTTATCTCAGTCTGGTTCTGATCTCCTCCCACCACCTGCTACAGACACACTTCAGGTCTTCGCTGCGCCACAGTTTATTAGTTCTGATAATGAAGTCGATGAAGCAGCTCTTTGGATCTAACGATGTACTGAGTAGTAGAGGTATAGTATGTACCACCCAACAACCTGCGAGAGAGTTGGGACACAAAAGGACCATTGGTGACAGGGTCCTACAGGTTCATGTGACACATGACAAAAGGATGTGATCTATGTTCTGTGCTTTCCCCAGATCTCGAAGGGACAAATGGGGCCAGGACAAAGGGTCCTAGTCTCTTAGGGACCTATGTCTGTGAACATGATATCGGTTCCAAGCCACTAGAGGTCATCGTCTTGAAGTCTCCAGAGCCTGTTTGGGACCAGTACTGATTTGGAACGTGTTGTCCGTCCCTGCAGGTCTCAGTCGGTGGTGGAACCCGGCGTCCTCAAACGACCAGACAAAGTCAAGCGTGACGAGGACAACATGCAGCCGCTGCTGTCGCTGGACTGAACGGAGCGCGGACACAAAGTTGAACCAGTATTTACACACACGCTGACTCACCTGCGCACATGAACAAACATTAATCCTCCGCAAAAAACACAGACGGCAGCGAGGCCGTTTCTTTTGGACTCACTGAAATGAGACGAAGACGGTCGGAGACCGACGAGCTACGGATGACATTCCTGATGTTGGTTTAGTTATTTCTGAAGTGCCAAACTGTGACTCTTCAGCCCCTCAGGATGGAGCAGGAACGGAAGAGCTGAGACAAATGGAGGAGAACAGTGAAGGTGCCATATTTGTGTGATACGTCTTTCCTACTGTTGTATAGTATAAAAACTGTAAATTATTCTCCAGGGGGAGTTCGGGGCTCTGGAGTCCCATTTCTTCTTTGTACGGTGATTTAAAATCAGCTTGGCTCAGGATCACCGGAGGAGACGAGCTCGACAGACGGGTGGCGAATGAGTTCACTGCTAGTTAACTGGTTATCTCTAAATAAGCAGTCAGGAGCTCCACCGACCTTCGTTTGGGTCCACACAGAAGTCCAGAACCCAACCAACCTGACGGTTTCTGTTTCCATGGAGACGTCACATGAGTTAGCTCAGGTCGCTTGACGCTGGACCGTTCGTTGGTTCCTCGCAAGTCCCACACAGGAAGAACATCCGGGACCCGTTTGTCCTCGTAGGCCCAGTGTGACGGGGTCCCGGATAGATGAGAAGATCGGACAGCTCGTAGCTAGCTAACACTTTGACAACACTGGTTTTATACACCGTAAATAAACACGACTGGTCGACTTTTAAGCTGCCAGTTGTTTGAATTTTGGTCAAAGCCTGACCAACTGTGCTAGGCTAATTATGCTAACACGTAGCCCCCCCCCCACTTTCTCTCATCTAACTCTGTCCTGCATTTAATCTTTTTCCTCAAATTTGCCGACGCTGGTTGAGCTCACCGATACTGACATTAAACTACTTCATGGAACATCTTGACGGCGAGAAAACTCACGTAGTTCAACTTTTGCTTGTGACACAAATACTACTTAGCAGCAGTATTACCACGTAATTGACCGTTACCTGGGAACTACTGTTTTGAGGATAATCCCTCGAGTAATATCTGGATTTGCAGTAATTCGACTCAAATGTGCCAAACGAGGTGGTTTTCTGAGCATTAATCGTTATTTTAGTTTCATTTTGAATGAGCAGTACTTGTTTAAAGTGATTTCACATGTTTGAATCCAGTATTTTTCTAGTCTTTCAGTGGTGATGTTGGTCTGCTGCAGTTTAGTCACAATAGGATGTTTAAAACGTCATTTCCTCCGCTGACAGTTTTTGTCCCTGAAAACCTCTTCCTCCTCCTCTTGTGGTCCAACTGGCATCACTTGAGCCATCTGACGCCTCGGGTTCATGTTAAGAAGGTATGACAACTGAATGTTAAACGAGTGGACAGGCAGAGGAAAAGGAAAAGACAGTCAGGGTGGCGGCAGGCCGACGAGCAGATTACAGAAAGGCCCCGCAGGAAGGAAGTTGAGGTGTCCGGCTGCAACGAGAGCAGACAGCTGCGATGTTCAACCGTCACACCAGCGTACAGGGCACGTCACACTCACTCAGAACGCAGTGGATCGACTCTGGCTACTCTCTGGTTCGTCGGGTCAGATGGAGACGGCAATATGTTGTTGTCCTAGTCCTTCCGTGTGACACCAGACTCCAATCACACCTCGTCAGGCCCGGCAGCCGTCTGATAACGAGCTGCTTATCTGACTCAGGGGAGGTGGAGCAGGTGGGAACCCTGCAGTGAAGATCGTACGCAGCGTCTGGGCCTGTCCACACGTACACGGGGACTTTTACGACCTGAGCAAATGAGTGGATGGTCCGCGTTTTTAAAACTCCAGTGAGGTGATATGGAGGAATGTCCAGACCAAAGGTTCTAGGAACAAACATGCTAACTGCTGGACGGAGGACGAGGAGGACGCTGATAAATCCTTTTGAACATTAGCTTGAAGTGCTATGCTAACAAACCCACAAATAGAAACACCAGAGCACGTGTTGTGGAAATTCAGAAGAGTAGAGTTCTCCGGTAGGTTTGTTGGGGGTTTTGGCTTCATGGCACATTGCAATGAGCAGTCGCAGCTTGGCGCCTCAGTGTGAACTGGATGCAGGAGGATGACCGTAGCCGTACGTAAGTTGTTGCCCCTGGAATCTCTGGTGTGAACTGGACTTGAGCTGAGACGGTCAAACTGAAATGACAGCTTCAAATGATGAGTTAAACAGCTAAAAATGAATGAATGAATGAATGAGAAAAAACATTTGACAGTTCAGCACAGTGAGTTGAAACTCTAACAGGAAACAGGAATCCATCCCCGTGACGAGAGCGTGTTGCATTTGCGCCCCACAGCCCTGTGGATGCTTCCAGTTGCTAGGAGACAACGTTTACATGAAATCAACGTCTTTATGCTTCTTGAATTTGATATGTTGAATGCACTTTTTTGTTTGTTTGTTTTTTAAAGTATTCCAGGTCGAAGGGACCTGTTAAGCTGCTGTTAACAACATATGTAACAACTTCCAACAGACTTTTACTACAAACATATAAGGTGTTGCTTTCTGCTTTCCAGCACATCTGTTTGTTGTTTGTGAGCATTGCTAGCTATTGATCCTGGACAGAAATGTACGAAAGTGTTGTTTGTTTAAGCAATTTGAATGTTTTCTCTGTGTTGTCGTCCTCCCGTTTCCTGTTTGGTTCTGGAGAACTTCCTTGTCACGAACCCCGTTGGCGGCCATGTTGGATGTAAACTCAACCAGTATTTGTCAGAGACGGTGAGTTGAATGAGCGGAACAGAAAAACAAAAATCCTGTCAGATCATTTGAATCGTGTCATTTGCAGACATTGCTCATATTCACTGATGAAGAACAAGTTCAACCTGCACCTAGAAAAGTTGATCTATAATCTGCTGACGTCAAGAGCAGTGAGCTTCTCTCTCGTTCATCAACATCTCATTACGCTGCCAGACTTGGTTCTGACATGAGACTCACCTTCTCACAGCGGAATGTTCTTCTGAAAACGGTCCAAATGCTGTTTTCCCGTCAAGCTCACGGCAAACACATCCTGTCGTCCTGTTTTGGTAATGCACCGTGTAACTTATTGTGACTGGTAACAAACACACACACCAATGAATTGAACTGAAAGGTTTTATTTTTGGTTTCTGCTCTTCAGTATTCTGACTGATTGTTTGTGTCCATGAATGCTTCATCCTGATGGATTCTCGCTGTTATTTGATTGTACATTTGCATCTGGAACTCAGCGCTTGGATTGTGCCGTCCCTATAAGGAGTCGGTATATTATTTACTATTTATTACTGTCATAGGAGCAGAAACCGGTCAGTTAGCAGGTGTTTAATGTGTAAATGTCCGCAAAGACAATTGTAAAATGAGCAAAATAAATATGGACACATGAATATTTTCTTGTCTTCTGTCACCCCATTAAAGCTGTTTCATGTCGATGGAGTGAATCAATCAGCTGACATACCAGACAATGTTTCGCTCAATTTTCAAGGAAAACTAATGACGGCGTGTCAAAATTTGACAGGTTTTATTCATTTGTCACGACAGAAAAGCTGGTTGAGAAGGGTGTTCTGAGTTTCCCATCTCACCAGTTTTAGCACAAACATCCAGCCGGTGGTTTTTAACGTCAAACTTCAGAGTGTCACAAAGGACGGATGTGAGTTAAACCTTTAAAAACACCAACATGCATCACGACAGCAGAACTTATTGATCCGAAGGATCCGAACGAACCCAAAACAACATAAAAATAGGACTCACACTTCTGAAACACGCTCGCAAATGTCGAGGCTCAAACGCGCCGTCCAACACTCAGGAACTGATCCGACTCAGCTGTCAGCGCCCCCTGGTGTCCAAGAGTGTTTTAGACCAGTTTATTTGTGTTCAAGTGAACGTGAACATTGTGCTGCATCAGATGCAAAAACACAAAACCAAAACATGACGTTTGCACACATCGGCCGTCAGCTTTTTAAACATCAGCTGCTGAAGAGCCGTCGTCCGGTGCGACTGTGGTCAAACGCGTTTGTTTGAAACAGCCTCATCCTGAACAAGGCAAACCTTCACAGTCACACACATATTCAGTTAATTTACCCCAATGAAATTAAAATCTTGCAAATATTTGAAACCATTCATGCAGCAACCCGCTTGTAAATGTATTCAAATGAGACAAAATAAAAATGAAAGTATAAACATCTGCTCTCTCATTGGCTGTGACGTAGTCCCCTGCAGGGAAATCAACAGGAAGCTCAGAGCTTCTTCACATGTGACGCACAAACGCCGTCAGGTCCACCTGCAAGTCACGATTGAGGGTGCACCACCTCCGGGTGTTCCACCTGCAGGTGTTAGCGCTGACTATTCCCTGAATCATGTTTGTCAGGATGCTGAAGGCGACGAGAACAGTCAGACTGTCGTGTGTCTCATCTGTCGTTGTATTTACACCATTGGTGGTCACAAACCCTCCACAGGTGAACACACCTGTAATCTGAAACGACTGAACTCATTCATCCAACGCTGAACAGACGGACGTGACCATGACTACGACTCATCTTTGACCTGCGGTTACCAAGGCAACGGTGACTCAGCAGTGACTAAATGTAGAAAAATTGAAAGAATAAACACACTTAGAAACCGTGGACTGGACTGGACTTCAGGTTAACACAGGTTTTCTTCCATTTCGTAAGACAACAGTTGTTGGTAAATTCACAAACAACAAAGGGTCCTTGTTGCTTCAGCACAAAACTGGAGCGAGTGAGGTAACGGGAAACACATGAACACGTGTGGATCTTCAATAAATCGGCAGCAGCAGACATCACGGCGTCTCATGGCTTGGTCACGTTACGGCGGCGGCTTCCTGGCTGCAAACGTTTGTGTCCAAACGAGAGCACATGACAACACATATTCCACACGAAAGGACAATTACTACTGTTTGTCCCCAGTATTCTGACTTGTAGGGCCGAGGTCGTAGTGGACTTGTGCTCTCCTGATTCTAATCCACAGCTCGTTCCCAGCCTCCTGCAGAGCTCCACTGAGCTGTGGATCACAATCAGCTGTGTGGGAGTCGGTGACATCCACCAAACATCCAGGAACAGGACGGAGACGTGAGAGCCAGCGTTGTAGGAGGCGTGGCTCATTCCACGTTAACTGCCAAATGAAATTACCTGGTACAAATGCGCAAACAGTAACGATTCAGCCTTCACAAGAAGCCTTTGGTGAAACACTGACTCAGCACTGCGACACCTGACAGTACCTGAAACTTGCTCCACGTTTGGATGCCATGGCAACGGCAAGAGGACTTCAAGGACAATTAAGGAAGAAAAGAAAAGCTGCCGCCCGTCACCCAATTGGTGTTACACCCAATTTATCTTCTGTGTCAAATCAGTGGCGTGTCTACGGTGTAGGGTTGGCGTGGGGGCGAAACAGCAGAGATGCTGCCGCGTGAATGAATTGGTTTAACTTCTAATGAACATTATCAGCAGCGCCCCCCCCGGGGCTCACAAAAAAAGAAATACATTCATGGATAGTTCAGTTTGCTGCTCTCACGTCTGTCTGAGGTCGTCACAGATTCCACTGTCCTGGAAGGGTCAGTGCAGTGAGAGGTGAAAGGTCAAGTTGTCCTACTGTCCCGACGCCCTGGCGGCTCTCTGCTGCTCCAGCATGGAGCGGAGTGCAGGGGGCATCATGGTGGGGGACGTGGCCGGCGTGAACGGTCTCAGCGGGTATTGAGCATTTTTACCCGGGACGTAGATGCACTGGAAGTATCTTTGTCCTGCAGAGACAGGAAGTGGCTGTTCAGTCGCTGAGGGAAACCTGCTGTTTATGTCTTTACGGTATCCTGGGCGCTACAATCGCGCTACAATACTTCTATTTGTTGAAAATGTCGAACGGTTCCTGAAAGCTGAGGAGTTGCAAATCACATCTAAGTTGCTGTCATTACGGTAATGACTCACCAGGTTCTGGCAGCAGAGAGAATGGGATTACCGTAATGACAGTGACGTGGATGTTCTCAACCGTTGGACGTTGTCGCCTTCTCCTAGCTCCTTCTTCACACCAGGTAGAGGAACCGACGGACACTTCTCAGCTTTCAGGAATGACCGCCATTTTCTGATTGCGCGAATAGTCCTGTAATTACGATACTCCAATGTGTGCTAGCATGTATGTTGCGGCGAGGTTAAACTCCAGCGTCGTGTTAACCAACGAGAAAATGTGATGATTGAAAACACAAATATAACAAGTAGACGTGAAAAAAAATAATCAGACTACTTTTCCACTTTGTCACTAATGTCAACGCACTCACTACAAACGTCCTTCTCTCACTCGTCATCTGTTTCAGAGTCACGACAACGGACGGAGTATTTAAATATTTGATGACCGGATCGATAGGATCATTTCAGATCAGCTCACCTGGTTTCTTCTTTTCCGTCTCATCAGCGTCTGTAAAGAATCAAGTCGTCACATTTCTCTTGAAAAGAAAAGCACATGTTGCAGCCGTGGCCGTACCGATGTTCAGATCAGACGTGTGTGTGTGTGTGTGTGTGTGTGTGTGTGTGTGTGTGTTTGAGGGGATCCGGCCACTGCTGCAGACACACACACACACACACACACATGCACACACACATTCTGAACAGTTAAAGTTCAACTGAACCCCCAAGTTTTCGTGTGTCTCTTTAGGGCAACATAAGCCCCGCCCACTCACACAGTGCAGCTGAGTTTTTGCTCTTTTCCCCTCCAGAGTCTGGTGTTATTGAAGACCAAGGAGCTCCAGAGCAACGGGCGGAACCAGCTGCGGCAGAATTCAGGTGCAGCATTTCTGCCTCTCGGGGGCGCCACTCTCTAGAGCAGTGAGGTGCTTTGGGGGGGGTCCAGTTCTGCTTTGACTGGACTCGTGGGTCTTTTTTTTTTTTTTTCTCGTGTTCACTGTGTCCGTCGCCTGTCCGAAGCAACTGACGCCACTCAACCTCAGGAAGTGGAAATGAGATGGGATCGACCGTGTGAGACGGGAGGAAAGTGCCGAGTCACCCGGGGGCAGTGGGAGTGTTTGGTGGTGGAGAACTCAATAAGAACAGAGCAGCTGAGTGTAATGGGATTTGGTTCAGGGATTTCATCAATCCAGCTAAGTATTATTGTTCCTGGTTCATCAAAAGCCGTAATCTCTGCGCTGTAACTAATCTGCTCCGAATCAGCTCTTCTCATTAAACTCCAATCACTTATATTACTGATGTCATCACGGCCAACGCCTCCTCAGATTGAGTTCACCAGCGGGGGGGTGGGGGGGTGGGGGTGGGGCAGGTTGAAGAGAATACCTCAGGCTCTACTGGAAGATGCGTTCTCTCTGAAGGACAAGCACACGTTTGTCACTGTCTCCTTCCACAGGGTGACAGAGAGGCTTTGTTGTCATGTTGATTGACGGTGTAGTCGAGCCACAAAAACACCTCCCTCGAATTAAACGGATGCTTTTGTTTTTGTTGCCCAACGGAACGTCTTCCTGAGCGGGGAAACCCAACTCAGACGTCGGTCCAATCAGAGGAGCCGAGACAGCGTCAGCAGCTTAGTATCAAACTGTTTCTGTGTCTGTGTCTGCAGGGTTGATGGATCGTCATGGAAACGGTGATTATCGCAGCTTAAATCGGGTTCGGGCGCGTCAGAAGAACTGATGATTGTTAAATCAAATGGCAAATTAGCTTTCATACTCACTGGCGTGCGTTGGTGATTTCTCTTCTTTATCTAGAAACAAACGTCGAGGACAGACGAACACGTCAGTGTCAGAAATGCAGGAAACAAAAAAACCCAACAACAACACGTTGATTGCTGTTTTCTGACCTCGAGCGGCGACAGATTCTTTCTCAGCTTTGCCTGTGAGGAGACACAGACGGATCACATCCTGTCACTGGTTTAACCGTCCACTCACATTACCGCCCTCAGAGCGGAATCCAGCTAAGAACAACTTAATTGTGCATGAAACGGCCCAGTTAACACATCATCCGCCCCCGCTGCAGCCGTTAAGACAAGTTATGAATTGGGACTAATGTTCCTCTTCTCATCCAGACAAATCAAAGACAGGATATGTAAATCATCTGTCCCTCTTCCACTTCAGCTGACTGGAGGCGAAGAGATGCAATCTGCTGCTTCTCCATTAGGTGTCACTAGATTCTAGACAGTGGTCGAACGAAAACAGACTCACTTTTCTTCTCCGTCAGTAACTTCGATCTTTGTTTAACTGAAGACAAAAAGCGACAGCGAACAAACAACGTGAGACCAACAACAACAACAAAAAAACAACACAACGTATCGCAACGCTGCAGCTCGTTCCACGTCGGACTCACCTGGCTCCGATCTGACGCCTTTGACCTGAGATGTGACATTCGCCCTCCGCCCAGCTTCCACGCCGGCTCTCAGTCTGATGGGCTGAGCCCGTGGTCCTGGTCCTGGTTCTGGTTCTGGATCAGACACACATTAGAGCTCTGAAGACAGTCAGAGACTGAAACGTGCTCACGTTTCACCTCTTTTGGTTGAGGACATCTTTGCTTTGCTCTTGACCGCCGCTGCATCTTGGAGGAACACGAGCAGTTAGCGTCCAGTCGTCGTGACAACACTTCTAATGGACTTCCTCCCGGGCCCGGACTCACCCGTCTGTTCCGGCGCCGACCTTCTCTTCTGTCGTGCAGCTGCAGGCGCTGAAGAGTTCAGATGATTCACGTCAGACTCTGCGTTGGTGTGTTTGTGTCCCCCCCCCCTACAAACACGCCGTACCTCTCCTCAGAGCTGCTGCCGTCTTCTCTTTCGCCGCAGCCGCTGTGGAAACAAAGACACTGGTGTGTTTTTATTCACGGTACCTTTGTTGGTCTGCTCCTTCCTGACCTCTGGTCCTGGAACAAGAACCAGTCCAGCACACGTTCAGATGAAACGTGACGAACCCAAACGGCCTTCGGTCACTCACCTTTCCTCGTAGCTTTGGTTCGTTCTCTCGGAACATCTGGAATGGACAGACATGAGATGGTTTCTGGTATTCAGCTCCAATCACTCATCATGATGACACAGGAAACAGAAGAAGAAATGTACTTCACCTTTCTTCACGTTCTCTTTGGCTGCTGTCTCTGAGGAGAGGAACACGGTGATTATTATCAGTAATTATCATATCATGTATTTCCTGACCACCCCCCATTAGGGAGCTATAAATAATTGAACAGAAATTCACCATAATGAACCTTTAAATCACCTTTAGCGCCACCTGCGGTCTTTGGGTTCATCTTTGCAGCTG
>CAAKHB010008563.1:153186-166131 GCA_901007665.1 Aeoliscus strigatus
AGTACGTGGCTCTGTCCTGCCACCGCGGAATGGACGAGCAGCACTACGTCAACAGGACGTACGAGGGCCCGGCGCTGGTGCAGCTGTGGGACCTGGGCCAGCTGGAGTCCAGCAGCAGGTACAGATGTTCACAGCTCTGTGTCCTCACCGCTGGTTGATGGGATGTGTTCTAGTAATCCTTTAACAAATCCTTTAACCCTCCGTTAAGGGCCTTAAAACCATTTAACACACAGCTACCTGTGGTTATTTGCCAAAGAAACAGAAATGGGATCATTATCCAGTACTAACTCTAATGCATTGGATGCCAGCCAATCAGAACAGAGCATCCACCCAGGCACTAGTAGAATAAATAATAATAAACAGCTCTGTTCTGTAGGTTTGTGTTCTTTTCAAAGCAACTGCCGACTTTTGTTTCTCATGAGTCTGTTACTGCAGCTCTTCCTCGTACCATCTCGCCCTCATTCTCGCCATCATCCTGCACCGTCTGTTCCTCTGCAGACCAGAATCGCAGCCAGCGTTGGCGTTCTGCCTCGCCCAGGACAAAGGCTTCATCTGGCAGCTGAAGTGGTGTCCGTCAGGAGGCTGGGAGCCGCCCAGCTCCAGAGCGGTGCGACACCGTGTGTGTGTGTGTGTGTGTGTTTGTGAGCGACCTCTAACCTCTTCCTCCTCTCCAGCCGCCATCTCTGCCCAGACTGGGTCTCCTGGCGGTCGCCGGCTCCACCGGCGTCGTCACCGTCTACAGCCTCCCGCACCCTGACGCCCTGCGTAGCTGCTCTGACGTCTCCGGTGAGCGCTCCTGTCCACATGTCTGTTCCCGTGTCTAATGTCCGACTCATCAGAATGATAAGAAGGGGGGAAAAAGTGCTGCTGCACTGCCCAGGTTGTCCAGCAGAGGGCGTGTTGCCTCTGCAGCTCATTAGCTGCCGTAAATACACACAGCTGCAATACATCAGCACTTCAGAGGGGATAACTGGGTCCCAAAAGTATTGTAGAGGTTATCAAACAGATGTATTTCACACACACACACGCACATTCTCCTTATCCTGTGTTTTCAGAGACAATAAAACGAAACCAGTAAACAGTAGATGTATTGACCCTCTGCTGAACACAGTTGAACCCACTGGATTAATTACACATACAAGTATTGATCCATTCAAACGACGGATTTACTGCACATTGGTGCAGTAAAGCGTAGACCAGCACAAGAACAGCACAAAAAAAGCAACTCAGGATTGATTCTGACAGCAGTTTTGTACGGGGGTGTGACCTCAGATGACGAGTCCGACTTCTCTACGTGAGCTATAGAAGAATGAAGAACGTACTTATGTGACTCTAAGAAGTACGTCATCAGTCATCAACAGGACAAGATGGCAGATGTCATTAAAGCACACAGAGGGAGTATGTGTGTGCGTCTGTAAAACACACACACACTCAGCAGCCTTCCCAGTATGTGTGTGTGCTGCAGTCGTTATGGATGGTGGCGCCGGCGGTTCGGTCCGTTCTGATCACTGCGTCAGCTGCCGCCGGGCGCCGCTGATGAACGCCGTATGAAGGAGATGAATGAAACGCTTATCTGCCGCATCCATCACACACACACACAAAGCTGTTCAGGGCTGTGTGTGTGTGATATCTACACACACACAGCCAGGTGTCAGTTTGTCTCTGTGCTCATGTTCGTATCCAGTCGTCAATACTGATGAGATCCCGTCGTTCTCTGGAGATTAAAATGTTAGTCGCTCCTCTGAAACACACTTTGGACCTGCTGGAATGTGTGTTTTTCCGTTTCTGTTCTCGGCCGTCGTTTCACGTAGATGAAACATGTGATTTACGAGAAGTCAGAGGTTCACACGTCCAATGTTCTGTGTATGTTCTCGGCTGTATCACACCTGACTTATTTCTGTAATTGAAAAAAGGCCCCCCACACACACACACACACACACAAACACACTTTATTCTCTTCTTCCTCATTCACCCATCAGTCGCTTCTCAGGCTCCAGTTTCCATTTTACTCTGTGCACAGGTCATTGAGTCTGCTCTGCTTATTAGATGGAAAGTGTTTGAAGACCTTCACACAGACACACACACAGTTTCCGATGACCAGGTGTCTTTGTATTATTTATTTATGAGCGAGCCAAAGTGAGTGTGTTAAATGCCAAAGGCAGAATATGAATGTGAATATGAACAGATCCAGTGAATTCTTGATCACCCCCTACTGGTTGGATGAAGTACAGTTCATGAACGTCTCCCTCTCCTGGTTAGGAACGGCACAGCAGACACAGTTTCTGGTTTCTATGCGAAGGAGGCGTCTTGCGTTGACACTAAGACAGTCTTTCTTCTGCGTCTGTCTGTCTCGAAGCTCGTTGAACCTCGCCGCCATGTCGCCATGACAGCGAGCGGATCTTGTTACCGCACTAACTACAGCAAGATCAGAGACATGTTCTCTCACTTTTTCGGTCAATAATCGTCTTCCGGTCGGTTCTATTTTCTCTGTGAACTGAGAAGTTCCGCTCCGAGAGCTGGGAAAGTCATGTAGTCGTCTGTGGAGGTCCACGCAGCCACGACAACGAGTTACGTTTCTGGAGAGGTGACGTCAGACTACACAGACTACACGGCAACGCGACAATCCCCATCCCATGGTGTACATGTTCATGATGAAGCATAAATTGGGTTTAAGGTTTAAAAAAAAAGTCTTCTCAGCCTCTCGGTCTGACCACAGGTTTTCATCTGGGAGACGTATTCCGGTGTGTGATTCAGTCGGCACATTGAAAGCGCTTTGTTCGTCCCCGTCTCCCAACACCTTGTTTGCTTCAGATGATTATTAATGGCTTCCGCCCGTCCAGTCACCGGAATGAGCGAGAAGAAGAGGATGGGGAAAGAGAAAGAATCATGAGAGGGGGGAGGGGGGACTTTGGGGAGGGAAAAAACACAAAGGGAGACTGGCGCGATGGAGCAGTGTAATTTCCATCAGACAAGGATCTATAATTGAAATGACAAAGAAGATACATCACCGAGCCAGTTGTTAGTGTTGGATGCTGTGGATTCCAGATGGAGCAGCTGACACAGGGACATGGGGTGGATCACTTGGAGGCGGGGGGGTCACATAGAGGCCAAGTTCTCAGTCTGTTGGTTTGGGCTTATGGGATCGTTTCCTCTACTAAGGTGCTGCAGCCTGTGAAGGACCTTCGTAGGCTGGACGGGTGATCTGTGATCAGTGATGTCACTTCCTGGTTGTGCCTCCTCATCCCGCAATGGAGCCAACATAGGGTTTCTCTTTCGCGCTGCCATTTTTTTTCTTCACTCTTCACCAGTGGCTCAAACACACGACTTCTGAGTTATTCCTTAACGCATCGACAGATCAGAGGGCGCGTCGAGTAGAGGAGGAAGTAATGGACGGTCTGATGGATGGAGTGGAAGGTGCTGGTGGTTTGTTGGTCGGTGAGATGGATGGATGTGCTCCGGTTCAGCCCAGGTCGTCTGATGGAAGTCCTGTGTGTTTTTCTGAGGAGGACCGAGGACGACGTATCGATCCAGACTCTCCGTTATCTAAATTGGAGGTGGAGAGGGAGCTAATGATGGGGAACAGTCTTTGTCGATGGATTGCACTTCTGTTAGATGCCTCAGACGCTGTCAGGCAGGATTGATTCTGTACGCGATCCCAGCCATCTTCAACCCCTCAGGGGGCGGAGTCAATACATTCTGCTAGCATATGCTGGAGTACCGTAATAACACTATTTGCGCAGAAAACATCCATCGGTTCCTGAAAGCGGAGAAGTTGTACATCACATCTAAGCTGCTCTCATTACAGTAATGACTCACCAGCTTCCAGCAACAGAGCGAATGGGATTACCGTAATGACAGCAACATGACTGGTCTCAACATCCAGGAACTGATGGACGTTTTTCTCCTTCTAGCTCCTTCTTCTCACCACATAGAGGGACACTTCTCAGCTTTCCGGAACCGTTTTCTGAGCAACAGTCGCAAATAGTCACGGAATTACGGTACTCCAAAGTGTGCTACCACAAAAGTAGCACTGGGGCGACTGCTGATGTTAAGGGGTAAATGTTGTTTAATTCAATCCAATAATTCAGTTCAAAGGTTTATAAACACCCGTCTACGTCTGTGTGTGTCTGAACAGGTGAAAATGTCGACGTTCCACCTGTTTACAAGGTGAGTTGACGTCTCAGTTGACACTCGTTGGATGTGAACACGTCTGATGGTCCATCGTTGCTCATCCCTCTGTCCCGTCTTGCAGGCTGACGCCGTGTTAACGCTGAAACTGGGTGCCGTGAAGGCACCTCGTAACGAACGGAGCGGACAAGTGTTGGCGATGGACTGGCTACCCCAGAAGCCCCACGATATAATTGCCATTGGATTCTATGATGGTATGAATCGACATTGTGTGTGATCGATGAGAAGTGAGGATCTGCTGCATTTACAGATGAACAGACAAAAGAATGTTCTGCCGCTTCCGCTTTGTCTGCGTCATGTCGAACCTCTCTGTCAGGTGTCGTCGGTCTTTGGAATCTTTCCGCCAAGTCGACGCTCCTACAGGTGCGTGAGGCCGATGAGTCCCTGACCCTGCTGCCGTACCGCTGCTTCCTGGCTCACGACCATGCTGTTCGAGCCCTGGCTTTCTGTCCGGCCAGCAGGTTTGTTCACACCTCTGTCACCTGACTGATTAGATACGAATAAATAACGTTCTTTCTGTTGTTTTATTTCTTTCAAACTAAAAAAAAATTACTCACATGGAAACAAGTTAGAAATGAGGAAAGGGGATTAAAGAATGATTTCTCCTCTGAGGTCCTGAGCTCGTCCGTGATTCTGTGAATGATGTTGTAAAAGGTCGTCACTCAGCAGTGGTCTTCAGCTGACAGAGGCCATCAATGATTTTTATCTGCTCCATTACTCGGCTGATGTGTGTGTAAATGAGGAGAAAGACAGTGAGGTCGTTAACCTCACCTGCATCAGGGATTCGCTGACAGCGCTAATGCTACAACCTCGACCCAAACTGGCTTCTAAGGCGTCTGATAAGTTTCAAACCGCCTGAAGACATCAGTCACACAAGCGTTAAACCCAATTGATGCTTCTGTGTGAAATCGACAGCTGTCCTACAGCGTAGGGTCGTAGCCTGACTCCATGCGTAGCTGCAGAGGTCCGCTCCATGGCAGCATACTTGTCCCCTCAGAACAATCATCTTTGTACTTTTGATGCGTTCACGTCACCTCAGTAACTTCTACGACCGAAGCCTGTTTACAAGCCGTGTCTTTGTGTGTCAGACATCTGCTGGTGACGGCTGGAGAAGACCGCTACGTGAAGGCGTGGGACACCCGGCGGCTGTACGGGCCCACCACCGTCCAGAAACGCTACCTGACCAACGAGGTGTGCTGGCCCCTGAACGCACCGGGGCTCCTGTGGGCGCAGGAGAACACCTACTGCGCGTACGAACGCTCCGCCCACACCACACGCCCAGCACGGACGTCCTGGCGTTCACAGGTGATGTCTCCTCTGCTGTCGTCTTCAGGAACACCTCCCACGGCGTTCACTACGTGGACCATCTCATGCAGTCCTTCTTCGCCATCCCGCGGTCCGCCACCGTCTGGGTGAGTTAGCCGACCAGACTGGGAGTCGTACAGCGGCACCACCGGTGCTGACGGATGTTTGTGTGTCTGTCCGCAGTCCATCTCCTACACCGACTGGCTGAACAGCATCGTGACGTCAGACGCGCTCGGCGAGATGATCCTCGCTCTGCTGCCGCCCATTTCCTTCAGCCCACAATACGTCAAACACACCATTGAACGACGCTTTGTACGTCACTCTGGGTCTGAGGGAGGGAGGGAGGGAGGATGGAGGTAGGAAGGAGGGAGGACAGAGGGATGGAAGAGAAAGGAGGGAGGGAACAAGGATGGAGGGAGGAAGGACAGAGGGAATGAGGATGGAGAAGTTTTCCGATTGGCGATTGATAAGTGTGTGTGCGTGTGTGTGTGTGTGTGTGTGTCCCAGCCCATCTTCCTCACGTCTCTGCTGCCTTTTGATCCAACTGAGGAAGAGAAGCAAGAGGTGGGAGGGTCTCCAGGGGGCGGGGCCGGGGGCAGGGCAGACGCAGCAGCTACGGGTCCCGAGGACGGAGGTGAAGATGGCGTCAGAACAGAGAATGATTCTCTGACGTACAGAGACGCTGTGAGAACACATTACCTGGTCTACACTGACAACGACATGGTGAGAAGATCTGCTGACTCACAGGTGGACAAGCCTGACTGCTGCTCCTCGTCATCCTCCTCTCCTCCTCCTCCAGAGGACCTTCAGCAACAGTAACAAACGACCTGTGTGGAAACACATGAAATCCACAGAGCTGAAGGCGACAGTCAGACTGGACGAGCTGCCTCTGGCCGCCATCCATAAGGTAGGTACCTCCTCCTCCTCTGACGAGCAGCCATGAAGCCATTGGAGGTAATGAGGTGTAAAATGAGGAGAATCTCTCCATCAGAAGAGAGGAGCTGATGCTGAACTCCAACGAGTCCTCCGGCATCAGATGATGGACGGACATGGAGGGAAAGGTTACGGCGCCGCGGGCTGGAGTTTCTCCTGAGAGGGAAGGGGAGGAGGGAAGGAGGAATGAATGAATGAATGGATGGAGGGAGGGAGGTGGAGAGAAGATGAGGTGATCGGACCCTGGTGGAAGACGTCTGTGGCGTCAGGGAGTGTCAGAGGAGTGTCAGAGGAGAGGGGGAGAAGCCTCTGATTGGGTCAGGGTTCAGGTCCGTTTCTCTCCTCAGGTGCGTTTCAGCCCTAACATGAGCTGCCACACCTGGGTCGCCTCTGGAGGTCAGGCCGGTCTGGTGAGACTCAACTGTGTGAGAGGTCTGAACGGCGACTGGACCAGGATCCACCAGAACCAGAACCACTGCACTGCTCCTAACTCTCCAGCAGAGCAGAACCAGGGAGACCAGGACCACAACGAGCAGAACCAGACGGACCGAGTAGACGAGAACCAGGCCGATCGGACCGCGTCGGACCCTCCGTCGTGACTTGGAGGTGACTCTTTGGTGGAAACTTTTTTGGAATTTTTGATGTTCATCCGATCATGTTGGTTCCTCAGTGGTTCTGGATCCATCGGCCCAGGTTGTGTACTGGACGGGGCGGTGGGAGGTGGGGGGGACTTCTGGGTACGAGGACCAAATAGACCAATGTCAAACAAACTTCAACAGTCCGGCTCTCAGGTTCTGGAGGGTTCTGGCTCTGAAGCGGTTGATGGGACGTCAGGTTTATCCTGTTTCAGCTTCAGTTCAGTTTCAGTTCAGACTTGACGGATCTTCACTGTTCATTTGTGTTTTTTTCTGCAGGAAGATACTTGAAATACGTTTCAGCGTGTGAATGTTTCACTCGTTCCTCCTGACACCATGTATTTTAGATTTTAATTTATTGTTCCGTTCCTGAAAACATTTACAGTTTTTTGTACAGATGATCGTCTCCTTCATCTCCCTCTGAGTTTCATTGGAGGTCGAAGGAGGTTGTTTCTTTTAGCAGCGACGTCAGCGACGGACATTCCTGTTGATGTCCAATGTGCAGCAGCGGTTTTGTAAATAAAGTTCAATTTGGAGAATTTGAATGAGGACGTCCAGTATGTGAAACAAGTGGAAGTGACCTCAAGCTGCGGGGGAAGTGACAGAGACGTGTGCACGAAGACGTACCTGCTCGTTCTCAATCGAAAAAAAACATTGAACTGAATCTTGCCTTCAGATCGCAGATGTTTTAATCTGAATTTCCGACACGTAATCCAGCTTCACTCCATCAAACATCAACGGACGTCGAACCAGCAGAACACAAACATTTACACAGCAAATGTATTTACACATGTACACGGACTCGATGAAAATACACAATATCTGACATATTTACAACAGCCACAGGAAGGGAACGCTGACACGGACGGATGGACGGACACGTGGGAAACACACGCACATTCGCTTTGGCAACTTATCACTGAGTGGAAAACGTCCTTAAACACAGAACGTTCATGAAAAACTTGAAAATATAGACTTTTAGTCATCAGTTCATCCTCTGCTAACGGACACTAACAGCTAACAACCATGCAAGCACTCACGTCAGCGAGGTCAACGAGGCCTTTTGGCAAATGAGACTTTATTTTCTTTTTTTAAACACTGAACACGACATCAACACGTCACACACTTGAAAACACTGCAGGCAACTTTGAACGATTCTGTTCACACTCCCCATAGAATGAACCCCAATAACGCTGATCTGCGTTAGCATGCCGCTGGTGTCTGCGTGTCATTAGCGATCAGGATCTGGAAAGGACGACGACAGGACGAGGTCGGTCAGCATGTTTCACCCTTTCACGTCCTGACACGGCATCTAAAGCTTTTTCTGAAGTATTAAATGAATTAACCCGTTACCACCGATGGTATCCCCGGGCGCTGCGCTGGCGCTAGCATACTGTAATTATGGGTCTGTTTGCACCCTCAGAAAACAAATGGTTGAACGGTTCCTGTAAGTTGAGCTGATGTTGCTGTCATTACGGTAATTCCATTCACTCATTCATTACCGTAATGACAGCAACTTGGCTGTGAAGTGCAACATCCTGAACTTTCAGGAACCGATGGACATGTTCTCCTCCTGGCTCCTTCTTCACAGCAGTGACACCGTTGGTGCGAAAGGGCTCAAAGAAAATATAACTGAACGGCTGGTTGCATGTCCTGAGAAGAACTAACATTCTTCTAATAACTTCTTCTCTCGTACGTGAAAGGGTTAAATTTGACCCGTGGCAACGGCCTGACGTGGTAAATGACACTAAATTGGCAGTTTTTTTCACCATTATAATGACGAGTAAAGAGTTAGGCAGTGTTTGTCAACCGATTCACTCAGCTCCTGATGTTGTTCCATAAATCTCTTCAACTGCTGCTACAAGTAGTGCAGTACTCTCTAGTTCTTCATTACCACCGGGGCCAGGAGAGGCCGCCGTAGCTCAGCAAAACCTACATGATGTTGCAGTTTGCTGCTGTGAATCGATCAGTGGTGTGGGGGTGAGTGCTGAGGAGGTCGAGGCGCCTGACGCATTCAAACCTGGAGGAGACCAGAGTGACGGCCGTCAGCTGGGACGTGGAACGCCGCCGTCGATTAACTCTGAGATGATTGGACTTGTGGCCACCTGCTCCCCGTCAGCTTTGGGAGTAGAACCGGTGAAACGCTGCAGGAACAATGAGGAGATGTGTGTCGCTGCGGTCGGTGGAGTTGCTGTCAGTCGCTGGGGTCCTGGCAGTGCGAGCAGTGACTCATGTCCTCTGAGTAGAGCTCCACCTGGATGGTGATGCTGGAGAAGCCAAACTTGGTGTGGAGCAGGTCGGTGGCCTCCTGCAGCACCGACTGGGAGTCGGCTCCTTCTTCTGAAGGACGCAAGAGGGGAGAAAACGGTTAAAGCAGGTATGACGGCGTTGAGTTGGCATCGTCGTCTACGCGGGTATTTCTAGTGCTTTTCTAGTTCTCAGTGGTTTGCTTTCTTTCCTTCAAATTTCCTTGTTACCGCACTAACTACAACACGATGGCCATCATGGTCGGTTCTGTTTAACACAGACGTGACGAGAGCTGTTACTAGACATGGTTTTAGACATTTTCACTTGTTTCAAACATATTTTCACTTTCAAAAAGTAGAAAAATCTACCAGTGGTACAAGTGTACAAGCAAAAACATCTTTGAAACAAGTGAAAGTTATCCAAAAAAAAAGTGTAAAGAGATTCTATGACTAGAAATAATACGTTTTGTATGGAAATAAGACAAATATTCTTCCTAAGAATAGTTGTCATCATTGAACTTTTACAGTTACATTTCTGGGGAGGTGATGTCAGGCTACGGCGTACCCTACGCTTCACCCTGACGCATGCCCCTGACAAACACTGACAACATCTCCGTGGTGTCATCAGAAACATGTCCTCTCACCGTGCACCGTGCTGCTTTATCCCTGTTTGTTCCTCCGCGTGCTAACGTAGCGTGCTGTTTGTTTACCTATGGCCAGGTGAACGGAGACCAGCGTCTGTCCCAGCGTCAGGGCCCAAAGGTGCAGACAGTGCATGGACTTCACAGCTTTCACACACATCAGCACCTCCTTCACTGAGTTGAACTCGACTCCTTTGGGGGAACCTGGAAGCGACCGGGCCACAGATCAGCCGACAGTAAAACCCTCGCTGAGTGTTTCCACTGAGCGTCCACATTAAGTTAATGATTCCCAGGATGCGTCGGTCAGCTGCTCCACACGTCAACGACGGTATCAAATCGGCTGTTTGTCAGGAGGAGAAGCCTCAGGCGACTTCTGACGGTCCTTTAGAGGAAGTTCAGTGACGCGGGGCGAGAATTTTAAATTGTTCCAAATGGATTGTGAGGATCCTGCCTCTGATGTGACCATCTGTGCTCCTTTACAGTCCCATTTTGCATAAATTAGATGCTAGAAGCTAGAGCAGCCAGCTGAGGTAGAACATGCTGCAGAAGAAGAGTCTGTTCAGAAGCAACATTTGTACTTTAAATTAACCCGTTAGCACTGATGGTCTCCCCAGCGCTACATTAGCTCTAGCATATAGTATAATAATTACGTAGCTATTAGAAAGTGGTTCCAGAAAGCTGAGAAGTGTCACTCGTCTCCTCTGCCTGGTGTGAAGAAGGAGCTTGGAGGATTTGGATTTGGATTTTAGGTTTTTTTCTCTGAATGATGGTGCTCCAAAATATGATGTATCGGCAGCGATACCGTTGGTGGTTTGACCACTTTTGTCGCGATTTATAAACCTGGATTACTGGGGAAATGAGATTTGGAGCATAATATAAGAAAAACACGATATTTGTGCAGCCGCGGAGTTCCGATACCTTCCATGAGAATCCGGAAGACGTCCCTGAGGATGGTGATGGTGGTACAGAGGACAAAGACGGAGAACAGGAACGTACAAATGGGATCCGCCACTTTGTACTCGGGCTGGAGGAGAGAGAAGCGAGAGCCATCAGGTTCGGCGGTCACGTGATCGTGGAACGCTCAAGGGAACACTGGTTTCTAACTACGTGGTGTTCAATGTCTGACCCGGAAGTAGATGACGATCGCTGCCACCATGACGCCAACGCTCTGCAGCAGGTCGCCAACCACGTGGATGAAGGCCGCGCGGACGCTGGTGTTGCCGTGGCCACCGAGGAGTGTGTGAGCGTGACCGTGAGCCGTGGGACTCTGGCCGTCTTCATCAATCTGGTGGTAGCCTCTGCCGTGGGCGTGGAAGGTGGTGGAGTGATGGAGGATGTAGGCCATTCTGCACGCACACACACACACACACACACACACACACACACACACACACACAACCACTGCCCGTTCACATTTACCGCTTCTCCATTTTACCGTTAGGACAAAAGTGAAGTTTTGAATTCATCAGGAGAACTTCTGCTCACGGGCCCGATGATGGGGGAAGCACTCACACGATGTTGACGATGACGGCGCACCCAGAGGTGACCAACATCACGTGACCTTCAATCTCGTAGTCGTTTCGCACGATCCTCTCGATGGCCAGGTAGACCAGAGCCCCCGTGACAATCCAGATGGACATGACGGAGATAAACGCCCCGAGGATCTCTGCAGACAGAAGACACAGCAATCAAAGCTCAGAAAGTTCTAGAGCTTCAGCATCTTCTGTCTTGTTGTTTTGTAGAAGAATAGTTGATACATGAAAACTTTTGTTTACTGCAGTTTTAGACATGAATCCTTTTAAATCTCTGTTTATCCAATCTGAAAATGGCGTCAGCAGGAAATCAATGAGCGAGACCGATGGTTCATTACCACCAGAGAGGAGATGTGAAAAGATGAAATCGGATCCAGGTTTATTTCAGTAACAATTCCCTGAGGAAGTCACAGGTGTCTACCAGGGGGACAGCGAGCGATGACGTCCAGACGACGACTGTAGCTTTGGTTTGGTTCTGACCTGATCTGTGCCAGCCGAAGTTCATGGTTTTGGTGGGCGGCCGGGAGGAGATCCACAGGGAGAACAGGCTCACCATCATGCTGCCGAAGTCTGTCAGCAGGTGGGCGGCGTCCGTCATGATGGCCAGGCTGTGGGCCAGGTAGCCTCCTGCAGGAACCAGCGACCATCAGTTCAAAAGTAGAGTTCTATAATGGTGTTTTAACCTGTAGGGGGCGCTGCTATGTGGACTTGGTGGCAGCTCGATATCGCACCTCTTTTACCATCATTCAGGTTTATACTGCCATGACTTTGAGAACACGTTGCCATTGTTCAAGACCAAAAGTGTTAATGGTGACAAACATGAAACCGGGTCCAAACTTTACCAATGACCTCGCCGATCATGAAGACGAGGCAGACGGCTGAAGCGATGTAGAGTTTCCTCTTGGCCAGCAGCTTGTCCGCGCTCTCCTCGCACACTGCCACGGCTTTGGCACGATGGCAATGGACTCCCACGGGGCGCTTGAGCTCGATGGCGCCAGACATGCCTCCATTCTTAAAAGGGAAGTCAGGGTACTGCTCTTTGGAGTCCGGAAAGGAGCTGCGGGGATCCGAGGACACGTGTTACTGACGACACAGGTGCCACTTCTTACGCTTTAAAGCCCATAAACGTCTGCAGATGGAGATTCTTTGCTCAGTAAGTCACGTTACAGTTGAGTTTTAACCCCCAGGCTGGTCTGAGGTTTGCTCACCATGTTTCTATGGCCTATTTAAGTTATATAAATCAACCAGCTGAATGTAAGACCTGACAATGTCTTATTTCAGAATTGGCATCAGATGTAGTTTTTGTTCAAGTATAGTTGTAGCAAATAGTTTCTTGGCACTCCACCTACCATATCAGTTACTCTTTACACAATGTGTGAGATAATGGATTTTCTGAGGAGCTACGATCAGTCTGAGAAGATGTCTGTACAGGAGAGGCCGACAGGATGCCAGGTGGCAAATGTAG
>CAAKHB010008563.1:173273-183735 GCA_901007665.1 Aeoliscus strigatus
ATGTGCTGTGGTTAAACACATCAGAGCGGTGTGGAGTGGAAATCTGCGGAAGGAGAGGTGGACATTATCTTCGGCAGCCAATCTGTTACTGTCAGTGCGCCGCAGCGACCGGTTACAATTTCACACTCGGGTGTACAGCGGCTGATGTGGCCCCCGATTAAAGGAACATGTCGTGCAGCTGCTGCAGAGCTTGTGTTAACAGTCCTTTTCAGTCGTTTACTGAAGGATTCATTTTGTGTCATTTTGACAGATGATGCTGATGTGAACAGGTCTCTGCCCATCATGACTCTGATGGAAATATAACAATGTGTCTGACGAAGAACGTCACTTTTTCCGGCTCTCAGTGTTTTTCTTTGTTTCCATCCAGCGACAGTGACTGACAGCGAGCAGATCTTGTTACCGCATTAACTACAACAAGATCAGTGTCATTTTCTGTCACTTTCTTGGTCAAAAATCGTCTTCTGGTCGGTTCTATTTTCTCTACAAACACAGGAGTCCCACTCGGAAGACTGTGAAAGTCATGTGACACAAACAGTCCAAGTCACAGTTGTTGTCATCTGTGGAGGTCCACGTTGCCACGACGACCTGTTACATTTCTGGAGAGGTGACATCAGGCTCTGCCGTATGTATGTCATGATGGCTGATGTCAGATCAAAGTGTTGCTCTGGTTTTGTCTCTGTAACTGCCGTCTGACTCAAGGCTCATCAGTCCACAGCAGGTCAGGAAATACTGTAGTGTTATGGGTTTTTTTTTAATACGTGAATTCGAGCCTTCCCAGATCTTCAGTTGTACTCTAGCGCTTCTCCTCTGTCAGCGGTTTGGACCCTGATGGGTCTTATCAGAGCAAAAAGCCTCGTTCCAACCGTTTAGAGACTTGTTTATCCCCCAGAATTGGCTCCGTAGGCTATTTCTCTTCCTACACACACACACACACACACACACACACGCTTTTATGTTTTACGTTATTGTTATATAACAGAATATTGTTGCACCCACAAATTTTCTGCAGCATCAAGCGAAAACAAACATTTGACTCTGCAGTTTTAGTGTGAGTTGCCACAAATAAAACCAGACCGGTGTCACTTTGACGAGGATTCAGCTCCGTCCACCTCCGTTACCTGTTTGGTTTTGATGAAGATGATGATGATGATGATGTTGATGTTGGACCAGGTCTGCTCCTGCCTCCTGCTGGCTGCTCTCATGTCACATGCTTGAGGGCGTTTTAAAGATCAGTCTCTCATTTGATGGTGTCGTTTTAATCTAAACGTGTGATGAAGGTTGGGATCAGTTTGTTGGGTCCCACACTGGCTCCATACCTGTCCACACAGGGAGTGACGACTTTTTTCACCACAGGATTGGATGTGGTTGGAATTCTGTTTGTGTGTGTTTGTGTGTCCCTGCTGACTGTTTGCGTGTCCCTACTGTCCGTGCGTGTGTGTGTATGTATGTGTGTCCCGCAGGTCTGTGTGGAGGAAGTGCTTCTGGGAAAACCACGGTGGCCAATAAGATCATCGAGGCCCTGGACGTTCCCTGGGTGGTTCTTCTCTCCATGGACTCCTTCTACAAGGTGCAAACTCAGCTCACACATCTTTTCTCACTTCTTTTTTATTTCATCGTGACGTAAAGGAGTCGTCAGTCACTGAAGCTCTGAAAAGACATTTCTGTATCTGGCCACGGGGCCACAATGAAACCAAAATGGAGGGTTGATGGTCGGTTGTCCGGGCAACTGATGGCGAGACACATTTGTTAACGTCACGGTGTGTAACTTCCTGTTTGCGTGTGCTAGGTGCTGACCAAAGAGGAGCAGGAACTTGCAGCCAAAAACGAGTACAACTTCGACCACCCGGACGCCTTTGACTTTGAGCTGCTGGTCACCGTCCTCAGGAAGCTGAAGAAGGGAAAGAGCATCAAAGTTCCAGTGTACGACTTCACATCTCACTGCCGGCGCAAAGAATGGGTACAAGCCGCCCGCCGCCACCTTCTGGAACCTTCTCTGTCCCCTGGTCGCTCGTGTCGATGTGCTGTGACACATCTGACAACGGTTGTGTGTTTTAACCCTTTAACACCGACGTGTCCGCAGTGCTCCGCCCACACGTTGGAGAACTGTAATTGTGTGACTGTTTTAGAAAACATGATGGTGAGAATGCAAACATCCTGTATGGTTCTCCAAAGTATGCTGGAGTGAATGTGTCAGTCAGAGTTCGAGGGTGGGCGCCCCCCAAGAATCAGTGTGTCTTTGCAGCTCTCTGACAACTGCTCTGTTTCTTAACAGTTCATTTCATGGCTGAAGGGAAAACACCACACGACACGTGACTCACTTTCTGGTGCTTTTATATGCGCTGCTGGTGTTACAGCCTCGGACCTGTGTGTGTGTGCGCGTGCGTGCGTGTGTGTGTGCTCCATGTTTCCGTTCAGATCGGTCACCTCGTCGTTCTCTCTCGCAGATACTCACACTTTAAAACTGGACCAATCAATATCAACGCTCATCGGTTTCTTTACAGTTCAGCCTCGACCCCCCCCCCACACCCCCAATCGATGCGAACGTGTGCTGTGCCTTGACCGTTTTATCTCCGTCTGTCGCGGTGATTCAGCTCACATCGTTCTTCCCTGCTGCTGGAGGTTTATCACAGAACAGCTGATGATAGAAGTCTGTGTGTTTATCTGCCGAGTCTGATTTATTCAATGTCATTGAATATGTCATAAACCTCACTGTGCACTTTTACCTGATATGTCGCCCCCTGCTGGTTTGGAGTTTGTTTACAGTTGTGTTTGCATTTTCTTCTTGCGACAGCTTTTTTCCAACAACGCACCATTAAAAGAAACTCTCTTCCTCCTGTGTGACAGAAAACTGTGTATGGTGCCAATGTGGTGATCTTTGAGGGGATTCTGGCCTTTGCCAACAAGGAGCTGCTGAAGGTGAGAACGACTCATCAGGGTTTGATTCCTGTTTCATCCTCATCCTTCAGAAAAAGAACAACAAAAGGGCAAAACATCTCTGGGTTTTCAAAATCAGAAGATCTAGAATCCTTTTTATCGGCATTGTAAAAAAAAAAAAAAAGATGTAGGTACAAAAAATCTGTGTAATAAAGTGTAAATGTAAGTGTAAATAAATGTATAAACAGATACCATGTAAAAAGAAAATAACACAGCACAGAAAGAAAGATACCTGCTTACAAAGATATAAATATATGTCAATGTGTTATGAGAGAACGTATCACGTTCAACGTTCACTGTCAGAATGCAAATTCCATCGAGAGAGAATTTTTACCAAATAGAGGATTTTACACAATAACAAGACAAATGTGAGTCTGAATGTGTTTGTGAAGTGTTTGATGTGAAAGGAATGAATGGTGTGTGTGAGTGTGAGAGAGGGAGCTGGACCGTGCTGATAAGACCCCCCCCCCCGTCCCCCAGGACAGAGCTGAGTGTGTTACGAGTCTCAGTCCGCAGTGATTCATTGTCCTGTGTCTGTTCCCATCGTAGCTGATGACTTTGGTCCGTGGTTCCTCTCTGCTGACGTCACGTGTCTCCGTCCAGGTTTATAAAATACTTCTCTTCTGCCCGGTCACTTCGTCAGCTTTACGACGGAATCCGCCGGCTCGTTGTGCAACTGAGTTATACCTGTAACACACACACACACACGGCCGTCTTTCCTTTCCCCACTCGTCAATAGTTCCTTTGTGCGGCTGCTGCCACTGTTGTTCCACCTGCGTTTTGCGTCTCATTGATTTTTTTTCCTGGTTGTGCTGAGTCGAGGAAGTGGACAAATGGAGTTTACTGGACGGATGAACGTTCTCTCAGAGTGACAAAGATAACCGACTGAACCATGTCACTCTTCTCCTCCTCTTTAGCTCTTTGTCCAGTTTGGCAGATTAAACACTAGATGTTTTCATCCACTAACAAACGAGGTGGTGAATTACGTCGCAGTTGATCATCAACCATTTAACCAAACCAGACAAGTTCCTGTCATTACGGTAATGACTTGCTGGTTTTCTGCAACAGAGTGAATGAGTGAATGAAAGAGTGACTACTGTAATGACAGCAGCATGGCTGCGCTCAACGTTTTCTGATGGCGCAAATAGTCGTGTAATTCCGGTACTCCAAAGTATGCTAGCGCAAATATAGCTCTGGGGATACCGTCAGAGTTCAAGGGTCAATCAGCAATCTCTGCTCCCTACACTGAGACCAGAATGTACTGGTTCTGGCCACCTGAATTTAATATCTGTTTGATGTTGTTAACCCGTTGGAGCTATTTCAATGTCTTTACAAAAGAACTTTCCCCCGTGTGTTTCCCGTCCGCCAGCTGCTGGACATGAAGGTGTTTGTGGACACGGACTCAGACATCCGCCTCATACGGCGCCTCAAGAGGGACATTTCCCAGCGGGGGCGGGACATCAGCGGCATCATCAAACAGTACAACAAGTTTGTGAAGCCGGCATTTGAGCAGTACATCGAGCCCACGGTGCAGGTCGCTGACATTGTGGTGCCCAGAGGTTCGTAGCTCGGTGTGTGTCACAGAAGTATTTTATTAAAAAATAAAATACCAAAAAAAATCAAATACAAACCATATGTACATTTTTTTCAAGGAAATATTCTTGAAAATCCTTGAAGACGACAGTGTTTCTCATGTGGCGTGTGTCCGTCCAACCTATCTGATGACCTCATAGCTCCACCTCTCCTTAGCCTCATGCTAACTGGCTAACAACAACAACAACAACAATGTCGTCTCACCGTGTTGAATGTGACGTGTCTGTTCATCTCCTGTTTCTGTTCATCATCTTCTTCCTGTGTTTGTTTCCATCACATGCTCCATGTCTTCTTCTCTGTGATGGTGTATTTCTGTGGCAGTGTTACAGCTCCACCTACAGGCCTGGAGGATGTACTACAGTGTGTTTTTGAAGATGATTGCATGTTGACGGAAAACGTTTTTCCAACCATTCCAATTCTGTCTGAATGTGTTTGTCGTACGTCATCTGTGTTTGACTTCTGATGGGGCGGTGACAGTCGCTGACTGTGACAACTGCTGACTGTTGTTCCACTGACAGGCGGAGAGAACTTTGTGGCGTTGGATTTGATCGTTCAACACGTTCACAGTCAGCTGGAGAAGGTAAGATGGATGTTTGACAGCGTCACTCTCACATTTCATATGGAGAAGTATGACAACACACACACACCTGGCTCATTTCCCAGCTGTGTGAACGTGGCCTGTGCCTGTACGACACACTGACCCAGTTCGGACCGCTCACGGCTACAGATCAAACCATAACGTTCAGTCGTTTCACTACAACCCAACCGGTCGTTCAACGTCCCGTCCAACACGTGTCGTTACAGATACACTATAATAATAAATACAAATAATAAATCAATTGCAGGTTTGGTTTCTCATCTTTTGTGTTTTCTCGTGTTTCTCACTGTTCACACACACACACACACTTTGGGGTGTGTGTGTGTGCGTGTGTCTCCCCTGTGTGTGTGTACAACTCTGCTTGCCTGGTGAATGCTGTGTGACGGTTCCAGCGTGAGATCAATGTGAGGTACGATTGTCAGCGCTTCTCTTTGCTTTTTACTTCATCTGCCAGTCTCACACACACACACACACACACACACACACAGGTTGAACACATCCTCAGATCCTTATCTGTCTTTTTTCTGCGATAAGTTCAGTGGTTAAGGGGGCCTGTTTTTGTCATGGTAATAGGTGAAATCTGTTTTTTACTTCTGTTAAATCATCGCTGAAAGGCCATGTTCACACAGACGCACACACACACCTCAAACCAGTGTGGGTACAAACTCAGACGAACAGATTCAGTCTCTCTCTCTCTCTCTCTCTCTCTCTTTCGTTGTCTCTCTTTCTTCTTCTCTCCGTCCACATCCTCCTGTGACTGACCGTCTGCAGAGGAAGCTGCGCTGGGATATGTACGTCGCCTTTGTGTTTCGTTTTCATGCTTCTGCTTGTTTGCTGTAGTTTGTTTCTGCCTGCCTTGGCCTTCGTGGAGAGACACTTTCACAGAACAGAGGCATGTTTGTGCAGATTCAAAAATCCAGTATCTTCCATGTGAGATCTACAGGATTTTAACTGCATTTTTAGTGGTTTAGAGGTGAAACTACTGGAAACAATGTTTTGTAATATTTTTGTTTTTTGTGTTTGTTTTTATTGCTGCAGGCTTCAATTATCAAAATTGACACAAAAATTCTCTTGAAACGTTTTAGTTTCCGTATAAAGAAAGGAGAAAATATGCTACCACACTTTCTCACTCAAGTGATCCAGACTTTTGACTGGTTTACTGACGTTGACTGTGACATTTGAACTTTTCTGAGGTGTGTGTGTGTGCGCACATGCGTATACATATTATTTTTTTATATGGGACTTGACCTTGATTTATAAATTGCTATGCTATATGCTATGCTAACTAAATGAATGCTTTTAAGCTGCTTCTGCTTACACGTATTTCTCTTATTGGTTTGTTTTGCTCTGTAAGTTTGAAATCGTTGATCGTGACGAGGAAAAAAAAGAGGAATTTTAATTTTCCTATCCTTTGTGTGTTTGTGTGTCGTGCACAGATCAGCGCTGGCCTCAGCTCACCAGGGGCAGCCGTTACCCAAAACCCTCAGCGTCATGGAGAGCACGCCGCAGGTCCGAGGCATGCACACCATCATCAGGTCTGCACACACACACACACACACACACACACGGCGGCGGGTTCAGTTGATAAGCGTGAAGGTGAATGTCTGTTGTCGTAGGAACAAGGAGACGAACCGCGACGAGTTCATCTTCTACTCCAAGAGGCTGATGCGTCTGCTGATCGAACACGCCCTCTCCTTCCTGCCGCTCCACGTGAGTTGAGGGAATCTGAATGGAAACCAGAAACGGAAGGTTTGTTGAAACACGTATTCTTCTGTCCCTCAGCCCGTCTCCGTGGAGACGCCTCAGGGGGGCGTCTACGACGGCAAGAGGCTGAGCGGTAAACGAGTAAGAGACGTCCCTCCTGCTCTGAAACGCGCCGGAGTTGGCGAGTGACGAGATGTGTCTGTCTGTAGATCACTGGTGTGTCCATCCTCCGAGCGGGGGAAACCATGGAGCAGGCGCTGATGGCCGTGTGCAAAGACATCCGTCTGGGGAAGATCCTCATCCAGACCAACCACGACACGGGAGAACCAGAGGTACAAGAGGGACAAGGGTTTCCTTGTACCAAGATGTTTCCTGAAGTCTTCAGCTGTCAGAAAGAGCAGCAATGTTCTGAAAAAATCTGGAAGAATTCCAAAAAACGCAGGAAAGAGAATCCAGGGAACTGATTGTTGATTATATGTGGAGAAATAATCATCATAACCATCAAAATGTTGTTTTTCACGTGTGTCAGGAAAGAAAAACCTGCCGGAGTGTTAAGACGTTGCTCCGAAGTTCTAGCTCCAGTTCTGACCTTCTGACCCCTCTGTGATGTCTCCTCTCAGCTCCACTACCTCCGTCTGCCCAAAGACATCAGTGAGGACTACGTCATCCTGATGGACAGCACCGTGTCCACCGGCGCCGCTGCTCTCATGGCGGTCCGAGTGCTGCTGGTACGTCCGCAACATGTGACAAACGCCCCACCCTCACCACCCCCGTTCAGTCCAAGATGGATACGTTCTTCTCTGCTGTGAAGGACCACGACGTGGCGGAGGACAAGATCTTCCTGCTGTCGCTGCTCATGGCTGAGATGGGGGTCCACTCGGTGGCCTACGCCTTCCCCAGAGTCCGCATCATCACCACGGCCGTGGACAAGGAGGTCAACGAGCAGTTCCACATCATCCCGGGCATCGGTGAGGAGCGCTTGGTTTTTACACCTTCATCGTCTCACTCGAGTGAACTAGGATAAACTGGAATCAGCCTCCGAGTTTGAAAACAGCTAATAAAACGCTTGACGCCGCCGCCGCCGCCGCCCCTCCTCCTCGTCTGAAGACGGTGGGAGGAGGATTAATGAGAAAAGCTAACGGACCCTGCAGAGCTGTGACGGCTCGGCGGCTCCGGAGAAGGTGATTAATGAACGCCGGAGTCGCAGTAAAACAACACGGAATCACGCTGGCGACACACCGACGGTCGTTTTCATCATCCGCTCGTCTGTCGCTTGGTTCTTTTTGCGGAGAAAATGGTGACAAATGATTCGGACAAAATCCGGACAGCCGGTGGAACGACGACCGATCGAACCAAAGATGTTGTCGAGCTACAGTTTACTGAAAGTTTACTGTTTACTGAAAGCAGGAAGCATCCGGTTTAACCCTTTCACACCCAAGGTATCTGCGGTGTACCGTGGAGTACCGTAATTACACAACTTGACGAGAATTACACGAGAAAGTTGTCCAAGTTGCTTCTCGTGCTCCAACTCACTGTGGTTTCTCTTCAGCCCTTTAACCAGCGTCACTGCTGCTGATAGTCTCACTAGCATACGTTGGAGTACCGTAATAACGGTTCCGGAAAGTTGACAAGTTTCACTTCATAGCTAAGTTACTGTCATTACGGTAATGACTCACCGGTTTCCAGCAGTGGAATGAATGTGATTACCATAAGAACCGATTTATGTTTTCTCATAGCGCAAATAGTCCTGTAATTACGGTACTCCAAAGCATTCCATTGGAGTTAAAGGGCCAACTGTCGTGTTTGTTCAACTCTCGCTTGCCTACGAAGGGAACTTTGGAGATCGTTACTTCGGCACAGATGCTCCGTCAGACTGGTGCGAGAGCGATGAGGGGATGGACTTCTGAAGACGAGCCAATCACAGAGGAGGAAAGCACTTGAGGCTCCACCCACCCACCCACCCACCACCGTCTGGAGCAACAAGGTGACGCCGTGCAGGTCGTGACTGGAGGTCAGCGCCACGGTGACCTGCATTCTGACAAAGGGGTCAAAGGTCACAAGTGCATCTGACGCCTGCCAGCGGAGCGGAGAAGATTCATCGTGACATTGTTGCAGGCTGCATGAATGAATGAATGAATGAATGAATGAATGAAGACTGTGAACCAATTACTGCTCGTGGGGACCTGACAGCCCACGCTCCTCCACCTGTCGATCACAATGTCAGCAGAGGTTTGGTCTCACTGCAGTAACAGAAGAAGACGAGGCCTTCACGACAGCGTCTCCGTCAGGGTGAACACGCGTCTTTTATACAGTCTGTGGGCGTTTCCTCACCTGAAGGAACAAAGACGTGCGTGAACTCGGAGGAACCGCAGAAAGACCGGCACTGATCGTACATTCAGATGCCTTCGCTGACGTGCTGAAACCGTGTTTCTACTTCCTGTTTTAATGGACTTGTGCTTCGTGTCTGTGAACGTGCAGCTCGGGCGTTTGCTGTCGTCGTTTCACGTCGTCACAGGAACCTCATTATAAAACACTTGATTATATGCGTTTGATGTTTCACATCCAGCTTCAGTGTCTGACAACAAACGTGCTTTACTGACACTGAATGTTACACATGTACGTTCTTCAACTCACATCAGTGTTTATACAGAGTTTTTAGTTTTTGTGGGATCACAGATGTTATTGTTTGATCTAACGAAACACAGATGTTGAGTGTCCGTGTTCTGTGTCATTTCACCTCATGTGCTGAATAAACCGGAACTCTTTATTATAATGTAGTGTATTGTAGTTCCTGCCTTCTCGGGCAAGGCCGTCAGAGGGCGCTACTCACCAGATTTAATTTATTTCCTCCGGAAGTGACGAACGATGGGGCATTCCCGTACCATGGGAAATAACATAATTTGTGGCGTGTGACGTCCATTAACGGGGTTCTTGAAGGCCAACGGGACACGGTACGAGCACAATGAATCGATTCCACCGAGTTTTTAGCGATGAACGGTGTCGTCTGTTGTTGACGTCATCGGACCACGATTTTAGGAGTTGATGTTTCTTTGACGGGTTTCTAACTCTACAGTTAAACATCTGTTTTTTATCAAAACGAAGACGTTTTATGTTCTGAAATAATTGGTAGTGTGAGTTGATTTTATTTTATAAGGTGCATATGAATGTCAGTTGTTTTCTAACAGTGTGACTTAAGAATCCGGAGCCGGTGACGGGACGTGAAGGCATCACCGGCAGACGTCTCGTCGCGCAGGTAAACGACGTCCAGTTCAAAACGCATTAAAGACGATGTCCAGTCTGTCGTCGTGTGTTGGACGGAGGAGTCGGTAGAATGAACGAATGAATCACGCGGTCACCCACAGGAAGGATGAATCGGAGTTTCATCCCGAACGTGTTTGGAATTGACGTTAGCTCGTTTATCCAACGTACCATGCAGCGTGACGACCGGACGTCATTTTAAAAAAACGTCCGTTTAACGTTTGTTTGGTCGTCAACACGTCGACTTTTGTGTTTCAATAAAAGTCGTGTATTTGTGGAAACATTCAAAGGACATTTGATCATTCGGAACAGTTTTCCCCCAAAACATTTCTCTTCTGCAACGTTGCGTTTATTTGCGTACGTTTCTTATATGCG
>CAAKHB010008568.1:0-20475 GCA_901007665.1 Aeoliscus strigatus
TGATAGATGGACTCCTAGAAAGGATTTCCTCGGCATCAAAACACACGGAAATGGCGACTTTTCTCCTCCATCGGTAAGAAGCTAACTCGCTAGCTAACTTAACTAACGTTACTAGTCGGTCAAATCCCTCTTCAACAACGTCACTTGTTTTCATTCTATGACGTCGACCCTAGATATGACGTCACTGGTCGTGAACCATCCACCTCCACACCGGAGGAGACTCAGTCCTCCTGTCCTGTCCAGTGTTGTCGGTTCACTCTCACCACTGTGGTGTGTGTCTATATATTCTATCTATTTGTATTCACACAGGTCTCACAGACGACCATGAACATACTGGGAAGTTACATCGGTTGTTTGTGAAATCATCACACAAATCAGAAAGAATCCTCAGCAGACAGGATTTAAAAGAATGAATGATATCAGACTAGTGATCGATGGTTGTTATAGATGTGACTCTATCTGATCATGGAGAGTAGAGATAATGATAAATACCGTAGAATGTATTGATTAGTTGAAATTTGTAGTTATCCTTTGAGATTCACAACTTGACATGGATGGTGCAGACTGATGCAGACAGCAACCTGGCTGTAATATAATTTTTTTTGTGTTGCAATTCCAATGCGACCCCACTAGATGTCGGTATTCTGCCAATTTTTACATAGTTCACCTTTAACGCAAAACCACATCTGCATTTAAAAGTATTTTTAATCATATTGTCTTGAATATACATTGATGCGCTGATTTAAAATGTTTAAGTACAAAAAAAGATGTAAGAATAGCAAGGAATAAGTATAGAGCTAAAAACAAATTCTGTATTAAACATAAGTGTAAAATGATCTTTAACACTGTATAACCAGTATGAAGAGGCAGAATCATAAGAAACAGCTGGATACTAACAGAAAACAAATGGAACTGAATTGCAGCTTGTTCTACTGCGTCTCTGACCTTTTACAGTGAAACGACATGTTAGAGTCTCCTGATTAACACTGCTACTCTCTCTGTCCCTGACGTCACTACAAATAAACCTTACCTGGCCACTGGCATTTGTGGTTGAACACTGACTCAGACATCAGAAACAACCACATTCAAACTGACAGTGGGGGGTGTGGGGATAGTTTTAATATTTGTCGGAGTTGTTGTACCGGAAAGTGGGGCAAAGCAAAGCTCCAACTCTTCCCACGCTGATATGTGAAGTGTTTGTGAGACATTTGGTCAGTGTGATAAGAAATCTTCCACAATTAAGTCTTTGGGTGGATGGAACAGATTATTTTTAAATAATTAAAACATACTGTATAATCATTAAAAATAGTTTAGTATATAAATGAGAAAGCTAATTTTTACATCCTGTGCCACATACAGCAGGAGCCAACTGTTGGAACCCAGTTAGATAGCTGTGCACTGATGCCAGTCAGCCGTGCAGTAAAATGTTCACTGGCCTGACCTCCAGAATGATCTAACAATAACAGACATCATGATTGTTCAGGCAGCGACTCTGGAACTTCCCATGAAACACACTGCACAACCAGACTACTAACAACACACACACACACACACACACACACACACACACACACACACACGCACACACACAATAATAGAAAAATCATATAAAATGCAACTCATTTTCTTTCTTATTTTCTTGGAAACAGCATAGATTCTGTCTCTGAAGTGATTTCCCCCCTCTTGTGCACATTTTGTGACTCACAGAAGCTGTGCATTTCCAAATTCCTTGCCATCTGTGTAAATGTGATACCTCTCCTTAGTACAATGAACTGGAAATGGAAGCTGTGTTTCATATAATCCCCAAATCCATCCAACTCTCACATCCTATCATGCAAATTTGGTGCAGTTTGAAGAGAATACGACTCCCAACCATATGCCTGAGCCATGTAAAAGATACAACAATTTATTATGCATGCATTTCACCAGGCTTATGGTAATAAGGTATTAAATTAGTGCTGGACATTATTGCTTTTCTATATCACTTCTTCTCAAAAGATTTTCAAATGAGTCATATGGAACAGAAAGAGGAATGAGATTTTAGAACAGATTGGCTGGCAGGCTCTACCTGTAGTACGTCCATTTGAAATGATATCTGAACATTCAGATACTTTCTGCTGAAAGGTCTGAATTGAACTTGTGTTCAGACAAGTAAGAAGCATATGAATCCTGTCTGTGCATACTTTTGGCAATGAAATGCCAAAAACAACAAATATAGATGGTATGACTGTATTGTTCTCACAAAGCTCCCCAGCTGTTCAGCTGTGTTTAAGCCATTAATATCCACACGGGACGTTCAAGAAATTCAATTCCATCCTTCCATTTAAACAGCCAATTTAATTTAGATTGCACAGGGATAATTTTAAGCTTAAAGAAGTTGTTGCTGGTCCATCCAACCTTGTAATACCAATTTGGACCTCTAGAGACAGCAGTGTCTGACCTCTGCATCTATTTGGGCAATAACCCTGCAGAGTGGATGTTCTTTGTTATCTGTTAGTCTACAGAGAGGGATAAGAATTCTTCCCCCGCGTGTGATTTGACACAGCAATCCAGCCTTGAAGAACCTCATAGATGAGGGAGTAGAGGTTCTACACCACCCCCTGTAGGATGGTGGGGGACCTGCACATTCACAACAGTATAAAAAAGAAATATGTTAATATGTTCGTGAGACCATTGCATGTCATTGTGCATTGCATTGCACATTTTAGTACACTGATAATTAGTATTTTATTTTGCAAATCTTTAGTAAAGCCTACGACTCACATTTAAGAACAATGATCCCTCATGAGAACATGCAATGCACATTTTCAGTGTGTATCATACATAATGAGCATTTTCATATAAAGCATGCATGCATGCATCTTCCACCACAGGTCCTCCTAAATATAAGATGTTCATGCCCACAATGTGGACCACAAAGCATCCAGATGACACATATCAAGTGTGACGTGCATCATATGCAGCAGAAATACGAGTATAGCTCATAGCTTTAGCTGAAGGGTTGATGTTGTATATTCTCTGTCTGAAGTGTGACGAGCTACTGGACCTCGACGTCTTTGCAATTTGCAGTCCCCTCTTTCCTATTACCTTTTCTTTTTTTCCATTAATCAGTGAGATGCCCCTCTCTGTGTTTTGTCTCTTCAAAATGATCAATATGCCAAATATAACCAAAGAGCCACATTCTAGTGGCCGTATTCCTTCTTGCTGCCATCATGAACCTCTGCCTGCAGCTGTCTCATGCTACAGATGCCCTGTGTGCACCACAGGAAGGCCACACTCCGATTACTAATGCCACACCCACGAAATCAACATTAGCTGATGTTGCTGCTATTGTTGTTGATTTTGTTATTGCAAATATGCAATGCGTCACACTTAGACCATAAATCTTCAACAAGATTACTGAGTATGAGTCGTTTGTGTGGTCTTGACTCATCAATCAGAGCTTGAATGTTCGCGTCTCACTGCCACTTTATATGATGGATGAAGATTGGTGTTTTATTTTTAAACTGTACAGTAACTGTAGGCGGGCATGGCAGGCTGTGTGTATGAGTATATGTGAGTGTATATTGGTGTGTGTATGCTGGCGTTGATCCTTATGCCGTTAATCATTTTACATCGCAGTTCCCTCTTTGTGTAAATTTTGTAGGTGAAGATTTGTTTTTTCGATAAATAAATAAATATATTTCGGGTCACAGGGCAACCAAAAGCAACATTTGGAAGTGAGCAGTGTCTCCAGGAAGTGAGTGCGAGTAAACCTAATGTCCTCTGAAGAGGGGGAAACAGGATGGTGTGTGTTTATGTGACAGAGCACAATGTGCATGGTGACACTCATTATTCCATCTGTAGCTGAGAGTGACTGAACACGCCACATATTGACTGTCTTTTGCTCTTCATCCTATTGTGTTCTCAGAGATTAAATTTGAACACTAAATGTTTTGTTTTGTTTTTTCTAGGAATGATTCATATTTCGCACCTTGACAAGAAACATTTTCTTCCCTTACTAATTCTCACCAGTCCAATTAATCATGCAAAAGGTAATTAACATAGTTTGATGTGTAGTGAAGCCACTCAGGAGCCCACAGGGGGATTTGGAGAGCTTTTGTTTCTCCACACAAACAGAAAATTAGTCAAGGGCGGCAGGCTCTTGATGCTGAAAGACACTGCAACACAATACTAATGAGGCTGTTCTATTGTGGATGGTCTTTATAAGACTGACAGCCATATTCATACCAAAGGCAGATGTACATTGAAAGTAAATGAAGATGACTGATTTGGCATCAATAAGAGATTTACAGTAAGGCAGGCCGCTCTCTAGCACACAGAATGAGGAAGGAGCTCATTCACTTGTTTTCATTCATTTTCACTGTTTTTATGTTGTAGTCTGTAAATAACATAGTGTATGTTTGATGCCCAAAGGGCTAACAGTTTGTCAATCAGGACGTTTCAGTACTTTTTGAGGAAATTCCTGGCAGATTTACACCAAAATTTCCTGATGATCAAATCTTTAATCTTGCTGATTAAGTCTGTTTTCACAGGCATCATCATTAGGCGAGTGGAACAAATGTGACCTTCACCTAAATTGTATTTGTATTAGTCCCTCAAGAGGGAATTTCTCTTCATTTGACACATCCGGAGGTCGGCAGTGATATGCAAACGCACAGAGAGGACAAACCCACATGAGCAGTAGGTGGCTTTTTGTTGTCTAATGTTTTGTAACTTGTAACCGTTTAGGCCATTGCTGCTTGTTATGATCAAAATTTCATATTCATATGGTATTCATTCATATCACTGTCTAGAAAAGTATTCCTAAACTGATACTTTGATCAGTAATTTTATAACAGTTGTTTGTTTGTTTGTTCATTTTAACATTGACATATTCTTTTAAAATATGACCATATTTAATCATTGAATCTGCCAACACAAGCTTCACAGTCGTACATTCACTGGTTAGCAGGTTAGCTAATGTCATTCCTCCCTTCTATTGAATTGTAGTACAAATAAGCAAGTATTATTAAAAAAAACTCCAAACTTTGTCTTGTTAAATAGAAGTAAATAAATGATAAATGAGTAGTAGATGAATAAACAAATAAATAAATATAAATATTTTTTTAAAATAAATAAATACAATTTTTGTACACTTAAGCCCGCTCATTTTTCTGATCATCTCTTTACATCTTTTGCTCCAAGAAGAACCTTTAGGAGTTAAAGAATGTCAGCAAAGAGAGTGGGCCGATAATATCATCCTACACGCTGAGGGTGATTAGGATGGTGAAATAGGCAGCTGAACATGCAATATCCCCTTGGTGATTTTCCAACTCCAACTCATTTCCCAGGGCCATCTCTGGGTCCTGATCCGTGGGACAGGGTTCACTCGTCTCTGGCCTCGGTGCTACTGATGTCTTTGATTGCATGATTGCTGTTTCATGGACTTTCACGTGTCAGTGCTGCAGTGTCGAAGGAATCAGCGAGGAGGAAGTGATGCAACCACAATGACATGTAAGAGCTGCAACATGAAAAACGCTAACCTGACCTCAAGGAAGGAAAAGAGACAGACAGAGAGAAGCTGTTTTATAGGTGGTCAGACGGTTTAAATGTCAGCTGGTGACAGTTGGAACATGAAAGTCAAACTGCTGTGGAGGATATTTTTGTACGTATGTGCTTATATTTCTCAACTGCTCTTCTATCTCATTCAAGTTCATGTTAATGTCCATTTATTGTCCAAGTATTGAATGAACCAGAAACAAGATTTTGGCAAGAATCTCCAAAAATTCAATCGTCAGTTTAAAAAAAATAGTCACATAGGTAAATAGAGCTTTATCTGCAAGTCAAGGCCATTAACAACCCAAGTCTGAATCGCCTTGAGCTCTGTAATTAACTCCGTTCAAGCGCAGCTAAATATTTGTGACATTTTTCCAAGTCCAGAATTAACTGTCACAGCAGAGGGAAAAAGTAACCATCTTGTCACAACGAGTTTATCTGGGGATTGTGGAACACTCTCCTCTTTGGTTTCTCTTTCTCTCCCAGTGTAACACGCACGCACGCACATGCACACACAATGTGGCTCTCATTTCTGTTATGTTTTTTCGTGATGAGTGAGATGATGGAAAGGACGACAAGGCTTAATGTTGCTTGCGTGATGCTGTCATCACGTTACATTACACTGTGAATTGTGCAGCAAAATCCATTCCTGCCAACTGAATAATTGAAAGGTCTGGAACTTGTCTCGGTGGGGTCAAATGACACAAATGAAAATCCAATTACTGGAAGACAACAACAGCAAAACAATACTTTGAATTTCCTATCACTTACAATAACCTATAATGTATATTTAACATGAAATTTGGCTCACACACAAAACGCCGCGCGTGTGACAGGCCGTGCAGAACAACAGATTGACCTCATTGCTTTAGCTGAGAACAGAAAAATGAGTTAGATGATATGAACTGAAAGGACCATGGTAGCGTAAACATGTAGCATACAGCCTGTCAGCTCCCAAACCATCCAGGAAGGGCTGGTTTCCAGTTATGAGTTATTTCCCTGTCACTGCTATTGTAGTTAGTATTTGATTTACTGTTTACTGTTTTTCAGGAACAAGGAGTTAGTGTAGTGTCCAACAGGAGTTTGGGGACAGACAGATAAGAATAGGTTAAATACGGACTGTTTATGGGATTATGGAGTCATTGTTACTGTTCATTTTATTGGTGTGCTACTTTTAAAAAGCAGAAAAAGGCCAATGTCTGTTCCTGCACCATAACATGGAGTGACACATCACGCCACCAGAAACTTGCTGAGAAACCTTAGTTGGGACATAAACAAAAAGACAGGATAACAAGGCAAAACAAAACACAACAAAACAAAAAAACTCCTACAACAACTGACCACAATGGGCAACATAAGAAAAAAATAAACAAGGAATCAGTTAAAAATATTAATACATTTTGAATCTACTGATTTCTAAAAAGGAATAATACAGTAGACTAATCCCTGGAATTGTGGTTGTACAAATATGAATCATTAAATTTTAGGACAAGCAGATGGTGAAGGGAGAGAAAAAAAATAACCCCCAAAAAACAGACAATGATTACTGTGAATTGTTTCCAGACAATATTTGGAGCTTCTTGGTGATGACGGATCTGACCTTAAACTTCGCCCACACAAGCTACTCATTTGGCACGAAACCCCCGAATGGGCTCAGTTTCATTTATTGAGAAAACGACGTTTTCAGTCGTGCCATCAACATAGATGTAGTTGAAATTTATTTTTTCACCGCATCGATGACTCAAATCGCCTTGAAGGTGTCGCATGTGATAACATTCTACTGTTTTACTTAGCTACCTACACTGTTTAATTACCATAGACTATGTTCAATGAATGGAATGTTCTCGTAACTACAGCCGTCTGATAAACACTGGACATATAGCTGCTGTGAGAGAATCCTGTTCAACACGTAAATGCTACTCTAGTCAAGAATTTTATTCTTCCTGCCAATGTACAAGGAGTCGTTTTAGAAATACAGTGTGAAAGTTGGGGCTCCAAGAAATTCTTTAGCAGTAGAAATTCAAAGGTTGCTCAGTCACACTGGAATGTGAAATGTGAGTTCTGGGAAGACATGGGCCAGGAGACACAGCAACCCTTATGACAAGGAAGGAAAACCTTAACTTGTCAATCACATCACTCCTCAGTCAATAGCTGCCTAATCCTCTGCTGAAAGCTGCTGTACTGGATCCAGAGACAGATCGTAGTTTAAAGGTGAAGTGAATGATAATCCCCCTCACTGCAAGAACATTTTCCATCATTTGTGCAGAGTTGACAGAAAGGTAAGAACTCGAATGAACTCATTGTTTTTTTTGTGAAACCAAAACCGATTATTTTTATATAATATCACTATTGACAAATAACGAAGCAAAATACGTTGTGTCAGCTTGATTCCCACATGGAATAAAATCTCTGTGAGTCAAACAGTAATGAAAAAGAGCATTTGTAATTTTTATAATCTCTGTCTGAGAAAATACAGAATGACAGTTGAATTGATTAGTTATTACACATTACAGTATGTGTGGGCACAAACAAGTCATAATGAGCACGGAAAAAATTAAGACTGCTCTTTTGAACAACTATGGGTCTGATCATTTTTAACACTCCTGATGGTGGTTTGTTAATATGGAGACATATTTGTTAATCATCACAGCTACATCATTCAGTTGAAATATGCTTCACCTGTGCACATTATAAATGGAAATCATGGACTGAAGGTTCTAACTAGATATGAACACAGGGTTGCACAGAGTTCATTTACTGACAGAAGTGACTGAAATAATTATTTGCAGCGGGTCAGCACACAAACAATCATTTGATAATCAACTCACTAAATATAAAACAAACAAAATACCACCGCAAATGCAAATACAAAAAAAAGCTGACATTTAAATAAAAAGCTCAAACACGAAAATCTTCCCATTACATTTATAATTGATATGCTAAATACTGGATTTGTGGATAAGCCAACAAAGCCGTGTGCAAAGGTTCACAATGACAACTAGATAATTACATTAGTAGATTAGTACAAAATAGAACACTTAAATGTGGTGAAAGCAAACTTCTATCTGGCACACTGCGCTGCACTATTGAAAAACTGGAGAAGCCAGAACTGTTAAGCCAGTTCTACTTAAAGGAGAACAGTGCTGTGCCAATGAATATTTATGACAAATACAGCCATATTTGTCATAAATATTTTATGTACACTGGTTATATAAAAAGGGTTGAAATGATTGGGAGCTGCTCAACAACGCTACAAGCTTTTTGTTGCAACTATAGTGATTTAAGTTTCTTCTTTTATTGTTATGTAGTATGTGATAGTTTTTTCCTTTTGTATTTTGGTGCATCAATTATAACGTTATAAGGGTGGTTTGTTATTAGATATTAGTAAGTAATCCCGTTATATCATCAAAGAGGTTTGACTCAAAAGTCAATTTATCATGTGAGTGGACAATACGACCATGTAAACTCTTTAAAAAAAAAAAAAGAATACAGGTCAGCATAACACACCACATCGCCGTGGAATTTCCAGAAGCTCCGTTTGCATTTTGCATCTTGCACAGATGGAATTCCAAGAAGGTCGTGAACTTGGTGGAGTCACAAATCAGCACAGAAAAATGTTGGAGCTATACTAGTTTGAGGCTCCAAGCAGTCAGCTTTTGTAAGTTACAATTAAAATATGTGATTTTCCAAACATGAAAATGTGTCTTTAATGTGTGAATTTGTTTTTGATATATTTTATTGCTGTAAAATCATTGGTGGACAGCTGCTCATAATTTTCCTGGTGCAGCAGCTGGTTTCCCATCTGATCCCTTTGGCTGGCCAGCGCTGTTGATATGTGATTTTCCTTAACTACCGTTACTTCACTTTTTTCCACTCTTGTAACACATGAAACACACTGACTTATGACGTCAGCATGGGGAAAACAACATTTGTAGTATAGCAACTTAAAAACTGAACATCCAAAAAGGGTGATGACTGTAGCCACAATGAAGGAAGGTCAATTTGTACTGTTGAATTGAATGCACTGGGCTCCCCATGTTTCCTAGCAACTAATTACACATTACTGAGACAGTTCTGAGCTCAACCTGGTGAGACCACTGTTTTGTTTGTCTTCCATTATATGTGATCTTTGTTTTCTTTAGTTTCTTTAAACAGCATTTCAGATGTATGGCAATTGTTCATATCTCAAGTGATGCTTACAGGTCCTGTGTGTGTGTGTGTGTGTGTGTATGTGTTGCCAAATGTAACTATGGAACATTTTCTCTTCAGACATTGTTTTATTGTTCACTTCATTGCATTTTTCATTTCCCATACTGCCTCCGTCGTCTAAGTATGAGCAGATGTACACAAAGTGAAAGTCACCAATGACAGTGACGCAGATGTTTAAAATAATGGAGGTGTGCTGGTAAATGTTGTAAAAGATAAATCTAAAGAACGGTGGAAGAAGAAAGGAGGAGGAGAGGTGAAATGTTTTGTCTTTTGACAGTGGTAGAAATCTTAGCTCATGATCTCAGAGAGAGGAAACGTGATGTATGGAGGTGTGTGGCTGACACAGTTACAGAACCAAGCAAAGATAAAAGCAAAACCCTGTAATACACTGTGACACAAGGCTTACATCAAGAGCAGAGGAAAGAAATGATAAAAATGTTCATCTGATAAAAAAGCCATGTTTCTGTCAAATATTAATGACTCCATGAAAGGCTTTACTCATAACAGCAGCTATTCTGAATTCATGAAGGGGCACAGTTACACAGAATAGTAATAAATTACTTTTCCAGCTTGTAGAACCACACCCCTTTTCTCTTTTAATAGATGGGTACACAACACAGGCTGTCTCTCACCCTCTCTCTCTCTCTCTCTCTCTCTCTCTCTCTCTCTCTCTCTCTCTCTCACTCACAGTGTTTCTGCTCAGGGACGGAAACACTGTGTGTGTGTGTGTGTGTGTGTGTGTGTGTGTGTGCATGCGTGCCTGTGTGAAGCCATGTACACTCAGTGTTTGTGCAGCTCTGGTTTATTTTTCACTTTTCCCTTTAACTTCCTGTGAGTCACCCGCAGTGGAGGAAATACTTAACAGCTCTACCTTTATTTTTTCATGTGAAACACAGATTAATGCACACAGAGAACAAAAGCAGGAATCAAGTACAATGTTTTGCTTCACTTGTAAATTCCTTTGCACCTACTTAATTTGCTTTGCTACTAAATAGCAAAGTGCAATTTTAGAGTGGTTACATAACCTTTGCTTATTTAAGCATGTCATGAGCCGAGAGTGGCTTATGTAACTTTACAAGTTGGTATAAATCAGTTTATCTTCCTTTTCTTTTCTTAAGTCCCAGACACATATTTCGCCATCATGTTCGTTATCGAAATAGCGAAGACGTGTCCTTGATTGTCGTCTATGAGATTATTTCACCTGAATGTGATCGCTATTTCTTTTTATTAAAGGAAATAGTGATCTATTCATGGATAAAGGAAATGTTATTCATCATAATATTCATAATTTTATTCGGTGGACAGCAAGTAAAATGCAGGAACAAAGATAGTTCATTGTCCATATACAGAACTGCTAAATATTGCAGAACGTGAGAATGAGCAGTCCTTCATGCACCTTCTCGAAGTGTAAACTACACAGTCAAGATAAACCTGTTCTTACATAACCTAGAAACCTTCAGACTCACTGCAGAAGAGTACAGAGCAGTCAAATGTCTTCTTTGGTGGCAGTAACTGTCGATGTACTGCTCAGGTTTTTTGTGTGAGATGTAGAGAGTGACAATGGACAGTGTGATCCTCACTGTAACTTGAGGGGGGACAGATGTGGTAATCCGTAACCAGACACGAAGAAGAACATAATTTCCTCCGGTGTGGCTGATTGAGATGAGTGCCGACACCTACTTGATTTAATAAATTGAAGCATTAAGGAGTTACCACTTTGGAACAGACATGGACGTAGCCATAATTTCTTAAGCAGGTGGGGGAGGGGGGTGCGGACAGATTGTTTGAGGTAATTTGTATCCAGCGATTTAGTGAACGACAGAAGACATGAATCACCTACTATTTAGTGTTCCAGTCTTTGTGAAGCACCCAAGCTTTTTGGTCTTATCTTTAGTGTTAAAGGACCCAAACAAATCAATCAGATCCAAGCTTTGAATAGGGACATTTTGAAACATTTTGTCTGAATCAGTAACGTCAGAACAAATCCTCATGTTTGTCCATATCCTATTTTACAAACTAGTCATAAACTAAAGCTAATGAAATACCTGTGGTGCCCTATTAATGCAAAGCTAATTGAAAACGCAAAATGAAAACTAATGTTTTCCACAGTACAGACACAAATGTATACACACAGTAGCAACAGTAAACCCACAGTCTCTAGCATGAAACTTGCAATCTAGCTAACTTGCTTCAAAATGTTATCTACCTTTCCCCTCCAGCCAGGAACTAGCAAGAGCTGTGAAATAAAACATTGTGTTCATGTTGTCTTGGATGAGTTGCAGCCTTTCTATAGTTTATTTGTTTGTTAGTTATCTTCCACTCACTCCTTTTAAGGGTCAGGCTTTATGCTGGAGCCGGTCCCAGCTGTCAATGTGCAGGGTGGGGTACACTCTGGATGAGTCACCACTTCATCGCTATGCCGACATGTATGGACGCCCATTCACAGCTATGGGCCATTTAGGTTACACTGTAACCTGTTCCCCCCAATTCCCCCATGGCATGCCTATAGAGGTGGGAGTACCCGGAGAGAAACCACACAGACACAAGGGAGAGCATGCAAACTTCACACAGAGAGACCCCAGAGTGTGCGTGTCACTCCCCCTCCCCACCCCCCACTTGAGAATGGTGTTTTATTTCATACAAACCAACAGAACACGTCAATATTTAAAGTCTGAAGTGGGAGAAATGTTAGTACCAGCATAAAAAACAGCATGACTAATACAGTTTAATGTTTGATAAACTGCACAGCAGCACACATCAAGTTCAAGTACATCAGAAGGATACCAGTGATTGGATCGTGCATCTTTTCTTCCCTCTTTCTTCCACACCACATACATTCAATTGACCTCTGTAGGCAGCATGGGGATCTGCCTGATAGATATTACAGTATTTTGTCTATGTCTGCTATGTGCTAGACGTTAGCGCCACCCTCCCCCCACTGTGCAACTGACCTTTCATATTTAATATACCATGTTGGCTAAAGGTCACAACTGTGTTGGCTTCTCTCCACTGGTTTTGTTTTGTGATTGGAAATGCTTGCAGTCCTCCATATATAAATATTTCCATGTCACCATCCAAAACCTTTTGAAGGGCAAGGAGTTCATTTTTTATTGTACATATGTAATAGTCTGTGTTTTTTTTGCTACTGTATCAGCCTTCATGGTTGAACATGTAACCTCACTCCCAATAATTTCTATTACGTCTCTAGAGCCATGATCAGCTTTGTGCTTTCATGACATAAAGACTGGGCCATGCACCATGCACCATGCACCATGCAAAGCTTGAAATTCTTGTGTATCATGTGACATCAATTGGTCATATCTGCAAATGATGAATGTATAATAAATATATTTCCACTTTTGACTGAGCATTTAATGATACTTGTGGGTTGTTGATTTGTTCATTGACTTCAATCCAGCAGAGTGGTGATGGATTTTCTTACATTCCATTTGTGAAACACATGACAGGTGCAGAAGCCCAAACAGTCTCTGTGAAAGCTGAACACCTTCTTGCCAAATACATTATTTCATTGAAGCTGGATCTTATATTTGTGGATAAGGCAAAAGTCTCTCTCTCTCACTTTCTATTTATCTTCAGTAGATTGTTGAAAGGATTTTGACCTTCAGCATCTTTTACTCATCTACAGGAATTTTTGATTTTTGTTTCATCACTCTGTCTTCTATTCTGTCATCATCTCTCTAGGTGGTGGTTCTGTTTTAAGATGGTGCTATGAAAAAGGCTCCAGTTAAGCTGCAAATGCCCCCCTTCCCCTTCCCAATGAGATGGAAACATTAATCAATTAGCTTGGCCCTTAAAGGATCTGAAGGAGATGAAGCTCCACTCTCTCTGAAAATGAAATGCCACAGACTTTTAAATCCAGTCAAAGGGCATTTTCCCAATCTTGCTCTCCTCGTTTTTTCCTCCCTTTCATTTCCCACTCCCTGTTTCATTCATCTTCTCTCCCATCCCCCTCTCATTTCTCATGTGCAACACAAGTAGAAGGTCGGGGAATGAGAGGATGATGAAGAGGAGGGTTTATTCAGGAATGGAACAGGAGGATGGTGGTGCTGCAAAAATAGTCTTGAATAAAAATGTATCTAAAGAAAAAAAAAACATTGTTAGATTGTTTTTATTGATTGAAGTTATTATTATGATTTGGATGGTTTCTCTTTCTCAACTCTTACATCACAATTGGAACCAGTGTAACAGCTGTAATCTAAATAAAATATTGTGGTTGGTTTGCATCTGGTAGAAATGCAACAACAGCTAATTACTAGTATGACAGCGACTCATGCAAAGTGAGGAGCAAAGCCATGAATGGCAGTTGTTTCAATAGGCAATTGTCCGACAGAACAAGAGACAACATAGTCTCATTATTGAAGGTCAGTGGCTAGAAAAGGTTAGCAAAGGTTCACCATTGAACAGCCCTTTGTGGTGCGCCTGCCACGGCCTCACACACAATTTATTCACACAAGCTTTGATACAAAACTCAACTGTGCTTTGGTGGAAAAGAAGTGCAACTTTTGCAGAACTTTCTTTGGTGCGTAGTTGTTGCCGTTCTGGAACTGTCAAACATTTTAGTTTATTTGCACATTTTAATTCACTTGGTGCCATGCCAGGAAAAGTTTTGAGTCTTACATTTAGTCATTTTTAAATGTTTACATAGCGGATACTGTGCAACTGCAGGTTTCCATGCACTAATTTGCCATAAAACATCCATCTGAAAGAAGTGCAGACATCCTGTATGTAATAGTGAAGCAAATGCAGTTTACTGAATGTCACAGCGTTGGTTGGTGAAAATTCCTTGAAAATAATGCTAGATAGCATTGTAGTTGAAACATATGCATTTTTTATTTGTAATTTACAACTTTATTTTCTGCCATTACAAAATATATAAAAAGGATTGCCCTTTCATCTCATCTCGCATTACCACTTCATTTAGACCAAATAAATTGAATATCAGTAGTAGGAGCAGTAGAAGTAATGGTTTGTCGTGTGAAGTGTGGGTGCATCCATTCATTCCTTCATGAACTGGCTCAATGATGTTGAATATGTCTATGTGAATGCATAGCAAATTAACTTTCAAGGGACCTTAGCTGTGATAGGTTGGTAGTATGTTGCCTAAAGCTGTGGTCTTGTTTTCGTTTTAAGGTATAGTTCAATATGAAGCAAGTTTCTCTTTTCGAGTGTGTATATCGCCCCTTTTACCGAGATGCTCTTAAACAATATATAATAAAAAGTCATGATTTTTCTTCACAATCCTTTCACTCCATGCAACATATTCAGCAACTGAGGTAACAAGAAAATGTTAAAGTGAAAAATTAAGCACCTGAGTAGAAATCTGATTTGGCTGAAATTGACATAAATGACAAATTCTTTCTATGGAAAAGCCAAATGCAAGTCATTTGTAAAAGCGCTTACACAGACTTGCAAGCTACTTCACCACAAAGTGATTCACCAAACAGAAATGACACAAATCAAGAGTGAGTCTCTTAAGCTTCATCAGTTTCCATGGTTTGGATTTTTCCCTCTAATTTGTTGTTGCTGTGTGTGTTCTGGCTAAATGGTGGACACTGATGAGTCATCTCCCTGCTGAACTATTAAAGTGGTTCCTGTTTGTCATTACTTTGTTGTTTAGCTTTGCTATGTTGTTGCAAACTTACGTTAAGTTGGACCAGAACGTTGCAACACCTAAGGACATCTAATCTGGGCCAAAAAACAAATGAATGTGAATATCAAAAAGTAATTTCCGATGGATTTATGAAGGTCCTAGGTGTAAATCTCTGAAGGTGACAAACACATTACTGAATAACCATCCGTATATTAGAAAAGACCAACCAAAAACGGCCCACAGTGACCAATGAACCTGCATCTTCACAGCTTTTTTTCATTTCCCATATCCAAGAGACAGAAGGTTGTATTATACAGACGAAAACATTTGTAGAACTCTGCTTATTTGTTACAGATGAGAAGAGAAACTCTGGCACTCATCACCAGGCTTTTACACTCAAAGACGTTTTTTACACACTTTTTTAGCTCTCTATAATTTTTTTATTGCTTTGCAAGTTATGCCCCTCTCAGGTCGCAGCTCTGTGACCAAATTGCACGGTCAAAGTAAAGCTTTGTTGTTGTTTTTTTCAGGCTCTGTTCTGCCTGTTAGTGTCACTGGCACCCTAAAGAACCACTGTTAAAAGATTTCCTAATGTAGCAAACTCATTGGAATGATTCCACTTATTCTTTCGCCAAGTTTCATATCTGTGCTATTTATTAATAGATCATTTACAGAGAGGCATGTTCAAGTTTTTCATTTTAACTGCATTGCAGATTTTCAAAGACTTTGAACTAATAAACTCCATGGATTAAACTAAATTCAGGCGTTGCATTAAATTATGTTTGAAGAATTTCACTGACCATGACTTACCTAAATTAGGTCCTAACGGTCGTCCAACCAAGTTTGTGAAAAGTAGTCGGTTAATATACGGTTGATCCAGTTTTTCTATAGATGTTGGCTAAATAAGAAATACACTTATATGGTTATATTTACACGTTTTACAAGGTGGAGAAATCTCCTTTGTTGGTCGATGAGAGAGAATGGAGAAAAGAGTTGCAAAGTGTTCAGTGCTGGGTTACTCTGTCTCCTCAACTGTCCTCCATGTTCAGATACGTCCCCTTGAACTAATGAATGTGAAAGAGTTTTGTGATAAAAGCACAGCATTTGGCACCGTTATTGCTTTACCTATAAAGAATTACACATCTTGACGAGCTCCTTTTTCCCCTGAGGACCATAAATAACATAATTTCAAGATGGCTGCCATTTGGTTTGGACATATCTTACAAATGCCCCATCTCTGGAAAGACTTGTCATATAAACTTGACTAAATATAGGCTAACTGGAATCATTCCACTGATTATCTCTGCATCAAAGCCCCTGTGAGATATAATAAGCAGCCAATGAACATTTTTCCCTCAATGTACATGTGTTAGAAGCAGGAAATATGGGCAAGCATACAGGGAGTTTCACAAGGGCCTAATTGCAATGGCATCCAATGTGAAAGGAAGAAACAGTGGTGAACAGGCGACAGGGTCATGGGAATGACTGCAGTAAGCGACAAGAGGTATCAAACTCGTGATGGGATATGAACTCGTGACCCATTTTCCTTTATCTCTAAAGAAAAGGATGTTTTTCAGAGGACCAGAGGACATTTTCCATTATTATTATTATTATTATTATTATTATTATTATTTTCCTTTAAAATACACACACTGAAAATGTCTATTACAATCATAACTTATTGATAATATTGTTGTAGCCAGTTTTCATTTGTGTGGCATGTGTATTTTTGCATGAGAACTTGGGTGTATGTCTTAGCCACTCGGGTTGCTGTGGTTACCTGCACACCTGTGGGCATAGGTAGGAATTAGCAGATGTTAGATACAAAGACACAGGTGATCAGGATCAGTCAGGGAATTTGGATTTTGAGGAAGCCACAGTTTTTCAACCATGTCTGTGTCTGTGTGATGACCTTGAGTTTGTGTCACATAGAAGTATTTTATCCTTTTGTATGAGGTCATTTTTAAATCACTTGGCAGCCAGCCTTTTTAGGTGTTTTCAAGACTTCATCATCAAATTCTCGTGATAAACGAACACCCCTGGTGGACCATGTTTTAAATGGCAGATTGCCAGTAGAATTGTCTGACATAAATGTTATCAGATGTTCAAAAATAAGGTCACTGAAACTCAAACAGCATTTTGAAAAACAGTTCTACTGACGTCTGATATGTACCGGCAGGGTCGTAATCCTTAATGGAAAATATTTTCTTATATTTCCTCCTCATTTCCTGGTCCACAGCAATAAAACATTTTAATCACTAAGAGTGGATGAATGTACTTGTGTGATGATGCATCCTGCATCAGAAAAAAAAAAATTGCACATCTTCAGAGTTTGCATGAATTTGTCTCTACAGCTGTCACTTCACTTTTATTGATTTGTGACGCCGGTGCTTGTCACTGCGTCATCCCAGTCCGTGTCTGAAATGTCTTTTTTCCACACACCAAATGTCCCCCACCACATCTTTTTTTTTTTTTCCTCTGTGACATAATTCCCTCACCGTCTGACCAAGGCTGGTTGTGCAGGGTTTGTAACGACACAATACACACATTCCTTTCCCATGAAGCCACGAGTAGACGCATGCCAGACACACCGGTGCAGTGTGTCTGCTGTTGCATCAGTGACTGAGTGAAAAGTGACTAAATGAGTGAACCAGGGTGAGGAATAAACCAGACAACGGTACAGAGGGACTGAATGAGATGATACTGGTATCCTTGTGACAGTTAACCTCATGATCTTGGAGTCAGAACAGCCTGAGTTGGCAGCTGATGGCAGACAGACACAGCAAGCCAACAGCGCGACCCATCTGTGCCTTAGTATTAAGACGGGCTCACACCCCGGGGCCAGAGCCACCATGCCGTGTAATAGCCACACTGACATAGAAGCAGTCCAGAGGGGGGCAACAAGTCACCCACTGGGACGACAATGGCGGTTTGGATAACACTCAGAAAATCTAACAGACATGAGAGAAAAACACAGTCAGATAAGAAATGCTGGCATGAGTGAACGTTGCCTCGCTGAAGCCATGTAAGTGGCACTTTCCGTGTACAAGTGACAGTTTCCCAGTGGGCCTGATGCCTCTTCACCCCATTCTTTGAAAACAGTCTGATACAGATTTGGCTGAAAGCAATGTTATTTTCCTTCTCGGATCCTATTTGAAGCTCTGGTTAGACATTGTTCTGTGCTTACATCCTGTTGTTTTGGCTGCTTTTGAACAGTGTGCTCAATGCTCTGGACTGAGGCACAATGTATATTATTTAAGCCCAGACAGTGTGTATTACATCGAAATGCATCAAAATGGTTCCAGAAGGAAAGAAAACATTTCAGAGAAAGAACAAGTTCAGCTGCCTACAAATTAACCCATAAAGATACCATGACCTGAATGACAGAGAACTGTCACAGACAGAGAACATATATTCATTACATCTAATTGACAGTATTGTAACTTGTAACTTTAACAAAACACATGACATACAGGTGAAATTGATACATGAAAAATATTTTAGATATGTTTATTTATTCTTGTTTCTTCCATAGTCTGCATTGTAGTACCTTCAGTAATTCTCAATTTTCTGTGGTAAAGGGGCAATCCATATAAACTATAGTTATTGCATTTCAGTCAGTCCATATGAGGAGATTCAAAGTAAAACTTGAATAATATTGGATATTTCAATATTCTAAAAAGAAAACAAAAAAAATTAAACTGTAAAATATAGTAAGACTATGATAGTACAAAGTGAAACAGTCTGATACTGGGTGCAAACCGAAATTAGGTTTTAAACCTTTCATAATTGCATGATAACAAAGTATTATTTACCTGACCAGGGATGATATATGAAAGCAACTGAGATGTTTGAATATGATATTCATAACTGTATGGAAAGCAGAGGAGAATTCAACGACATAATTCAACCTGACATGCAACATTTCTTTTCTTAGATTTTGATCAAAACGGGTTTGATTTATTTCTGCGTGTAAACGAAACAGAAAACTGTAGGAAGACTGTAGATCCATCCATTCAGATTGTATTTAATGCTTTCAGCAGAGATCTTACTGACACTTACAACAAGTTGATATATTAGTGACTATACACAAAGAAACACTCTCTCAAATCAAAGAATTGCATGCGTGGAGCTTCCGTGATTTGACAACTTTACGCTGGAAGTGTCGACTTGATGTTAGATTTTCACTCCCTCTACTGTAACTGTGTCATTAGTACACGATCCCACTGGTACATCTTGACCTCACTGCATTTACAAGAGCAGCCATTGTGTAGCAGCGGGTTCCTCCCGTGGCCGGTAGAGGTCGCAGCTCCTCGGCCACAGTGGATGGAACGCGTGGATGAACGTGTGCGCTCCCACATGACAAAGGTACAACGCGCCTGTAAAACCAGGAACGGGGGGGGGGGACCCGGTTTAATTCTGCACCTTCAGCTGAAACCCTGAGTGACACACAGACCTCTGTGAGCTTTGTCCCTCTTTTTCAAGACAACTTCTCACAGCGGCGCATCATCGGACTGATGTGAAGAGTGAACGATCGCGGGTCTACTTTTTGTTTGGTTTCCTGCACAGGGAAAAGAAGGGAGAGAGGAGGAGTGTGTATTTGCCAGAGAAAGGGAGAGAGCGAGGGAGAGAGCTAGAGAGAGAGAGAGAGAGAGAGAGAGAGAGAGAGAGGGCGAGGGAGAGAGAGTGAGAGAGAGACGCACAGGTTTTTTGGAGCTACGCGTTCATGCCGTCAGTCTTGCGGACTCTGAGATGGACGTCCGGTTTTACCCAGCTCCCCCTTCCAGTGTGGGTTCATGTACTGACTCCGGTTTGGACTATTACAACTCCAACAAGGTAACACATTTATCTTTACTTCTCCATCTTCCGGTCGCTCGGTGTGAGGGTGCCGAACATGTGGCTGCACGCGAACAGGAGCCACGTCGTGTTCGACAGACGCGTCAGAGTGGAACGTGATCAGCGGAACTTTGGGTCCGATGTGTTGACAAACTGCACCTGTCCGAAGCGTGTGTTCCTGCCTTCGCTGCTGTGCTCCCGGGGATGTTGTAGTGAAGCTGTCCTGTATGCAGAGTTGGAGCGCACAGGTCTCCATGCGCGCACAAGAACTCGACCAACTG
>CAAKHB010008568.1:20496-31816 GCA_901007665.1 Aeoliscus strigatus
ACACACACACACACACACACACACACACACACACACACACACACACACACACACACACACACACACACACACACACACACACACACACACACCACCTCCATGTCCAACAACACACGTCGTGTTTATTTACACATATAGAAGCAAACCCTGCGAGAACATTGCACCATTAGTCCAGCAAACGATGCTCCTGACTGTCACTTCTGAAGCTTATTTTTGTTTTTTCTTGTGTCAGTTCATACAAATACTGCAGACTATATCGTATTCGTACAGAATCGGCAGACATCACCTTGTTTGGGGAGTCACTAAAAAACGGTATAACTTTTATGTGTATTGTCAGTTGCCTTAAAAGGCTGGGTTTTAGTTCTATTGAGTCCCAGAAATTTGATAGTTTCCATAAGGTGCAAAAATGAGTAGTGATGTAGTAACAGAGTAGTGAATGTAGTAACAGAAAAAACAGTCAGATTCTCAAATTATTCCACATTTTTTGTTGAATCTCATGAGGCTGAAAGAACCCAGAATCCTGCTATTCTCACCAGTGGCCCAACAACAGATGACTTTCTCTCAACAGTTCAATTTTATGTATTTATTTATTCATTCATTCAGATGATGGCTACCACCTTATTTTCACTGTGGTCAAAGTAAGAGTTGTGTAAACACATTTCTGGACAAAGCTAGAAGAAAGCATTGTACCTGCAGCCATTCAAATAGGTCTACTGGCCTTTTCCACTGACGTTTGATGATGACCAAGTGAAACATTATTGCACCAGTTTTTGAAAAGTGAATTCCGTCGCTACACACGCACTTGATTGACACACATGCACACACATATACTCTTGTTCTCATGGTCTTTCAGACTACTACGGTACTACAGACATTCAGAACTTAAACGTAAATGAAGTCTAATTCAGCGTTTAGCCTTAAACGAGCCTTCGAGATGGTAATATGCTCACACAGAGCAGCGTGTTTGTAATCATGTGATAATGGAACAACGATCCGGCTCCACTGAGGCCAGGTTTCAGGTCTCGTGTGCTAACATAATGAACTGCACTAGTTATTATGATTCAGTGAGCGTTGAGGTTGTTGGCCCGGTAAGACACAGGTATGGGTTTCAAGGACAGAATCATATAACATTGTCATTACCAAAGTAACAGCTGTGACCAAGATGTAAAGTGACACATTATCTCCACCGCAAAGCTGCTACCTCACATAACTGTTGACTAATGATACAGGAGCTTTATATGACATTTTGGCAATAGTTCATTTTTATGGCGGCCACAGTTGTGGAGCTGAAGAAGAGGTGTGTTTGCAGTCCTGTACCGGTGTTTCACCTGTTGTCTGCTGAAATCTGCAAAGATTTTAGATCAACGCAAGAAACTGATGCAAACATGCAAAGTCCATCACTCCCCTGTGTGATGGCACCATTTTTGCACAGCATTAAACACTGGGAGGTGAAGATGATACTAGATAACAATATGTGGAAGCCCATTACTTCCTGTTATGTAGGTGTCAACTAACACATGGATCTCAAATACAAGGCTTTGTGAGAAGTTGCATGTATGTGATGCACTTGTTTTCTTACTGCAAGGGTTAATAATTGAGAAAGGAAAAGAATGTGTAAGCTGAAACTGGTTCGAGCTGATTGGCCACATTCAGACTGATGACTGATTGATGCATACCAGGCATATAATCTATACACAAATGTATGAATGAACACACTTGACCTCTGGATTCAGGCAAAGCATTTCCTGCAGAACTATAATGTAAAATTTTGCTTCATATCAAAATGCTTTTATTTCATCCAAAGTCTAATTTGGGATCAAAACACAGAGTGGAACAATGTAGACGCACCATTGTGCTTCATCACACGAGTTGTTTAAATGATGCAATAACGTTTGCACGCTGCACAACGATGCAAAGAACAAAACATAAGAAAAGCATCGATTGGCCTTTCTGTGATGAACTTCACAGCTTTGTCTCCCCTCTCAGCTCCATCCAGCTCACATTGTCCTGCACTTGCACAATCATCATGAGTCATCTTTACTTTTCGCCCAAGATTTCTCCCTAATCTTTTTGAAGCCCCTCTGTATCTTTCCTTGCTGAGTGGGAGGCTTGTTTGTTCAGTGTACACTCAGCTGTGTATACCAGCGCTGAAGGCCACTTCTTTGCAAATGCCTGTTTTAACGGGAGACTATTTGTCAAATGCATTATGACTTGTGCATACCCTCTGGCAGAATCACTCCGGTGAAATGAAGTTGGATAGATTACTGTAGCTGTTCCACTTTCTTCTCATCCTTCTTCCTGTGAACAGCGCAGTGCCCATGAGAGGCTTGCATGTAATTATACTGTAGTTATACTGCAGGTTTATAATCCAGTGGTTTGCAGATGTTATTCTTTACATAGTTGTAGCCTGTTCCAAGTACATTATTTATGTATGCTGAGATGTTTTTGCCGCAGTGCTGAGCAAACATTTTATTGATACTCAGTTTGTGCAGAGCAAGTACTTATATCTCAATCAAAGTGTTACTGTTACCGAGTACACGGTGAGTCTAATTTAAAAAAATACCCTGGAGCGAGATGTATGAAATATGTTTGGACAAGATTTTTTGTACATTGATTCAGGCGTCACTTCGTTACATTTTAAACACGTTTTGAGTCCAAGCAACATGCATACTACAACATACTGCTTTATCAAATTCTTTTTTTGCCAAACAACCAAATTGCTGTATTAGTCATGGCATACTGGCTATGATCGGTGAATTTCTATTCCATGTTTGAATTCTCGCCAAAACATTACCGTAATAGAAACAGAAAGGAATAGTTATTCCAGCAGTACCTCATTCTGTACACTGAGAAAAGTTAATTACATGGAGGAAAGCATTCTTGAGCCGACAGCATGGACTTGGGGTTTTTCATTGTGCCCATTCATAACATTCTGCTGACTGGCCAGTCCGAGCTGCAATACCCCTGTTCTCACTGGGAAATGTTAACCCGTGCCTGGCTCGAATGCACACCGGAGCAGAAAATATTCAATCCGACCTGCTGAAAGAGGTGAAGTGTTTTTATTCTATTCTTATTGTTATTATTTTACATTATATTGCAGTTAACTTTGAGCATGCTGTATACAATAAAAGAACTCCTTGTATGCATTTAACAAAAATATGAGTCTACTTGTAAAGACTTTTCTTGTCCCATCCACTTTGACACTTTTCATAATCAAGTCTGTCTGTCTGCCCCCTACCCTTCCAAAGTCACACACACAGACACACACACACACACACACACACACACACACACACACACACACACACACACACACACACACACACACACACACATACACACACACACACACACTCAGTGTTGAACTTCTCTCATTTACCTTCCCAGCAGCAATGTCAAAAGGTTACTGAGGGAAGCTGGATGGCCTCGGGCGAAGTGAGTCTTTGAGTTAATGAAAAGTAGCTGCAGTGTTATTCAGTGGTATTGTAGATTGTCTTCTGTACACAGGCAGAACTAACAGTCGGAGAAAATTATTGGATTGATTTCATAAAAAATACAGTCCTGTGTTTTTCTGTTGTATTAAATGTGAAAATAGTGTCTCACATAGAAACTTGTGTTAGTTGGTTGGTTGCAGCGTAGTTGCACCGTAGTTGCAGACATCTCTACACATTGTGTTGTATTGAGTGTTTAGAGAATAAGTGAGGGATATTGTAGAGTCTGTAGCAGGGATTTAACATCATGAACTTCAGATTGACCCAAGGAATAGTGAAGGTGACAACTAGACTCCACAATGCTCCTACTCTTGCCCTGCTCTGTACTTTATAATGGAGACCAGACATGACTCAGAGCTACTAGAGGGGTGCTAAGAGGGTCATAAGTCATGTGTGGCTGAAAATAGATGGTAAAGTTTATCCTGCCGAGTTATCTACTTAATCACCAAAGTCCATTGAATGGGGCTATTTATGTCGCTGATTGATTGTATTCACTGCCAGGAATTCGGTCATGTCACTGCATTTAAAAGAAAGGGAACAAAAAACTCCTAATATTTTTGTGATATACTTTTGCTCTGAGAATCTTTTTTACCGTTCTTTCATATTTCTGATAAGAAATCCTCAGGATGCTTTGAGTGTAGCAGGTTTCCGTTGCGTGACCAACTGCATAATGGGATAAAACAGCCCCATCACGAGACGTCAGAGCGATTCCAAACTTGACATTGATTGCAAAATCGAAGCCGGCCAACTCGTGGCCCTCATTAAATCACATTAACCCTAATTAACATCACTGCCCCTTGAAACCCAGATCCTACTGTCAGGCTTGACTTTTGGCTCTTTAGCAGGCGGTTGGGTGTGTCTTTCATTGCCTCGACTTGTGTAAAGTAGTCCAGTGTGTCACGGCGTTTAAACTGTCTTCACCTAAGGAGGCCACTGGTTCATCGGTAGCAATGGCCTTGACTGGCTGCCTCCTTCTCTGTCTGTCAGCCCCCTCCCCTCCACTGCCTTCCTCCTTGCAGCCCAGTTTCCTCGTGCTGCTTTATATTCAGTTCTTGATTGGTTGGGGGATGGGGTGCTGGAATAGCATTTGAGAGGTTAGCGGGTTAGTGTGGGGAGGGGGGAAAGTAGATATGTGGCGTGTGTAAAGAGAGAGAGTGTCGATGGATGGAGGAAAAATGGAGAGCGATTTTTAAGGTTACTTTATTTTTCTGTTCGCCACTGAGTCTGTAATGTCACTTAGTGATGTAGAAACCAAAATGAGCCTTGCTACCAGATGTGTTCCAGTCCAGATAGTGACTTGAAAGACAGCCATTTATTGTTTTAGTGCATTTGGTGTGGTTAAAACCCAAACTGCATGAAATACTGATTGACGGATTGTTCTAAAGAATGTGTGTGTGTGTGTGTGTGAATATGCAAAGAGGCGTGTTTATTTAACTCTTTCAAAATTGTTCTCTACACGTGATGAGAAAAGAAAATGTGTGCTACAGTAGCACGTCAAAGCAGATTCGTTTTCTTTTTATTAGCACACCGATTTCAAAGCTGTTCCACATTTCCCTTTGATATGTACAGAATGCAGGCCTGGTGCTTCTATAATGGATAAAACAGCACGGTGCATGCTTCAGTAGAGATAACTACTGTATGATAAACACAGAAGCAGGAGAACGTATTGATTTATTGCACAGAAGGTGTTGTTTTCGCTAACGAGTCACTATTAACGTTCAAACTGCTGGGACCTTCAGTTGTGTATCTATATATCTTGGGTTCACCGAGGGCAACAGTCAAAGTTACTGCTGACATGTAGCATCATCCACGTGCATGTAGGTCAGGAAGTACGCAGCTTTGTCTTTGTGCAACCGTTTCTGCATCCATAGTGTGAGCTGTGTTATCATCACAGTGACAGTTTTTATCGTTTTAAGACACTGGTATCCCCCTGCCTGGATGCAACAAAGACATGTTTGTAACGTTGAAACGCTCCCAGAGCCAGAGAAACAATCTTCATTAGGATAATTGCTTCATTTCATTCTTAAACAAATAGAAGTAATTATTCCAGACATGACGAGTGCAGTCATTGGCCTTGGCAGATTTGTGTAAAGCAGGCTTTGGTACATAAATTAGCATAGTCATTATACAAGAAAAGCATATCAGCAGCTCAGATAAACAGACGGAGCTCATCATCTCTCACTTTTTCACTGCAAAGATCTCACAGTTCATTCAAAATGTTTCATTTCATCTCTCTGGGAAAGATATATTATTACTGATGTCCTGGTACTTTAATATTTTTCCTGTAAAGGCTCGACAGTGAGACTGTCGTTTACATTATGAGCAGGAAATGAAACACTAAGGAGAGGAAGGAGGAAAAAGGTGTGTGTGTGTGTGTGTGGGTGGGTGGGTGGGTGTGTGTAGATGGGTGCTTTGGGCATCTTGACAGGTCAGAATGTTTTGACAGGTTGTGGAAGTGAAGGATCCTATCTGTCCTGCTAATCCCAGAGATGGAGGGTGTGATCTTTCTATCATCCTCAGGGAAGTTGTGAAGACACTTAATCACTCCTCAAACTGAATGTTTGGAAATTCATCATCAGCGTTTCTCATAGGTTTGTGGAAGAGCCAATTCATTCACCGGCAGACTGATCGAGCTACATAGTATTGGAGGAGTTTGCCTGTGAGAGTAGCGTGTGGTTTAGTCGCTGGCACTCTGATCCCCTGGCTACACTCCTGATGGGTGTTTCCTCTGGAAAGGTCCACAGCGTGGTCCAATAGATTCCATAGGATACATGTATAAAAACACTGATAAACACAGTGTCTAACTTGTGGAAGAATGCCGCTGTCGGTTGTATTAAGAAAGGTTCGCAAGCCTGGGCAAACATGAACAGTTGTCTTAGCGTCCTGAGGCATGTCCTGTGCAAACAAAACTGAGATGGCTGGTTCAGGTCCACACTTGGAGACCATGGGCCCACTGAGTACACACACTCACACACATACGCACTTTCTCATAGGTAGACACACACACACACACACACACACACACTCAGACCTGAAGATGCGAGCATGTCTGCACCTGCATAATTTAAATAAACAGACATGCTCTTATAGTTGTGCAACCCCAAGTCACTGTGGCAGAGATGACTGTACCTTATAGTACAACGGGTTTTTCACACATGATCAAAGTCATGATCAACAGTCGGAGACAGGACACTCTTTACACTGACACACCACAAAATTTGTAATTGTATCCTAGCTGTGCAAAAATCAGTCTTCACTGATGTGTTTCTGTGTGAATGTAGGTCACACCTAGAAGCACGCTTTGGTTAAGGTACATCTTAGTAGCACTAAGTGAAATATATATATTGGACATCATATGCTTTGTCGTCTTTCCGTCACACATTTTTTTTCCAGCTGTTCCCAGCGTTTAGTAATTGGTTGTACTATTTGTTAGATCTCTTGAGTATTGATTAATATTTTTGTACTGTAACATTCTACACGTTGTTCAGAATATCATGTTCCTTATCTATGCAACGTAAATCCAGGCTGTGTTCCTTTAAAATCCCATTCTCACTGACACTTGTATAACTCATTAGTGAGGGTGTGAGAGATTTATGAAAAACATCTAAACCTCTGGAAACAAGTGTAGTCTCTCTGTATATTTTTTCCCATCAGAAGGTCATGTGCACAGAACATTAGCTTGACGGTTAAAAAAATTGCTCCTCTGCCCTGTGCTTTTGTCTCTGTACCTCCCCTGAGCCAAGTCTGTGTGACTCTCCTCCTCCTATCACCACAAACTGACAGTCCAGTCCCCCCAGGCCCCTTTCTGCCTCAGTCTAGTAAACCACCTCAGGCACTTCTGGGCTTTGTTCATGACATTTTCATTGTAGCTTTGCCTGACTTTCCAGGAATCCCATTTGTTGTGTGCTGAGAGCCTTTGCAACCTAGTAATTTTCAATGACAACCCAGCAAAATAGCATCGAATCAGGACTCTTTATCTTATGGAAAGAGCTCCACCCTGCACTTAAATGCAAATGTAATTGTACTCTCTTCTTCAGAGCCTATCTGTGCTGAATCTCTCTGGACATCACCACCCTAGCCTCCTGCTTTGACCGCCTTCTGTTTAAAATCTGTATTCATACAAATATTCCTTCGAAGGTTGAGTTGTGGGTCTATAAGCTGCTTTTTGTCCATTCAAAGCCCCAGGATGCTGATTGGTATGTGATGAGCTGGTGAAGCTCAAAGCGAGTGTCTTCCCTGTGCAAACACAACAGTGCTGTGGCACTCATGGTTTCACTTAATCTTTGACACAAAGGCTCTGGCATGTGGCTGTGCTCTCACAAAAACTCAGAGCAAGAGTTGGACACACATTTGGGTATATGGGAACATAAACAGTGATATGATTGTGGAACATTTTTCTCTTCAAAGTTTGTGATTGACACCCTGTCAACTGTGGTCACTGGAGGAACTTATTCTGGGTTTACAGAGACATTCTTATTACTGCCAGTCTGGATAAATGATTTATTTACCTGTCATCGGATAATTACCTACCAGGTTGACGGGAGCATCTCTGAGATTATACTTAAGCCTTTGCAGCGATAAATACTCCAAAGCGACTTTTGCTGATTTGCCAGTCAGCTGTTTAAAAGGAGTCTTTTGATGTTTAAGGATTAAAACATTTGGAAATGCATTCAGCAATTCTTTGATTGAAATAGCAATATAACAAACTACAGATTTTGCAAAAAGTAAATCTATTCTATTTCTACTGTATTTTCTATTGTCCTGCATTTCTGTTACTGTGTATCAATGGTATCTGCAGTGTTTACATCTTGGAGCTGCAGATGGATTACGATGAAAAATCATATGAATCTCCTCAATATTATTCTACATTCTTTTGAACTTGTGGTGCAGAGAAGGAATCCAAAATGAGTGAGCTCTCATCACACTCAAACATGCTGACGCCAGTCAGAACTAATCAGCAGCTTTTTTGGCAGGAGCCTGGTGCTCATTCTATCTAGGTACACAGCAGTCTAATATTCTTTTACTTAACTTCAGAGAATCAGTATCAAGACATGCTGATGAAGGTACAAATTGGCCAAAGCAGCTCTTTCTGAGGGCCTGTTCTCCTTGTTCTTTTGGTTCAGTTTGTTGTACTTCTTTGCTGGTTTGCATAGCAATGAGGGTCGAAGAGTGGAAGATTTCAATTACTTAGAGAAAGTCAAGGAGGTTGTTGAAGTTTGAGAAATGCAACACAGGCTGGTTGCTATGAAGAGATTGTGCCCATTTGGAGTGTAATTAAATTGGTTTGGCTGCTTGCCTGAGCAAAAAAAATGCATTACTTTCTTCTCATTTCAAAAGAAAATGTATAGAGTGTTTTGCTGAAAAATACCTGGAGGGAACAGTAGGCTGTTGAATATTTGTAATACAGCTTGCATTGTGCAGTTGAAATGAGTTTTGAGATGAGTTACTCGTGTGGTTTCCCCTTTGACATTTCAAAGGTATGCAGCTTTTGAACCATGGATTTACTGTAATCTTTTTTTTTCTTCCTATTATCGATGTGTGGTTGAGTTATAAACTGTAAATTGGCTTCACTGGCTGTACCATATCAGAAAACCAGAAGGCCATGGTGCAGAAAATGATGTTTTAATGTTTCGATGTAATCACATGTAAACTCCAGCTGTGTCAGTCTGCAGATGGAACAATCCCACTCTTGTATATGGATTTATCAATGTCTGCACTCTAATGAATTTAGCAGAAATGTTTCAGACCTATCTGATTGTTAGAATTGATGATTGTCTGAATTAAACACAAGATGTATATGGAATATACTGAATGGGTGAATCTGTCAGAAGGTGTAAGCAGCATGGAGCTCACTGCAGAAAGCATACATACACACACACACAAATGTTCTCACAAACCGAACAAAAAGATGAGCGTCATTGAAACGATACCCTTTGTTTGCACTGTTCATACAGCCGTGTAGTTGCACTTCAAACCAGTGATCCTCCTCTGAAGTGACCTCAGAGCCATATGAACAATAAAAGTTCTTGGATTTTTATGAAAATGTATGGAATTTTTATCATTTACTTTCAACAGCACTTCCATGGTTTTGCCCTAAGCATTTTTAGCTCACATAATAGCAGCAATTTCAGACCAGTCACAGCAGCGTGAAAGTGCCCAACAATTGTATTATGAATACAGAGCGAGATCTTAAACCATAAATAAATGCACTGTTAGGCTGTTGTGTTTGTTGCTGAGTATTAAAAAAATGTATCTGCAAATAGATCGAGCTGCCCAGGCGAGCCATTCTTACAAAATCAGCCTGGCGTGGCGTTATAATAGCTTTTCCTTGTATGCGTCCTGTCAAATCAACTTAGCCTCTTTGGGTGCTGTTTTAGCGTAATCACACAGCTGGTATAAGGAAATACAAGTGCTGTGTGTCCCCAGACAGCAAGTGGAAAAAATACTGGCATGTCCAGTGCCTCCGTTCCATCATTGCACCATGTGTAAAATACTTTGAAACCAGATTCATGAAGCAAGGTAGCAGGGTGCTGACATGATGAGATAATAAGCAAGGCATGGTGCTATTGTGCTAATAGCTGTTTGCGAGTTTGTGGGTGTATGTGTGATTTCAGGCTGCACTGATGTAGTCAAGAGGCTTCATCCAACATGCACATGACAAAGATTGCAAAGTGAATGAAACTGGAAACAAGGTTACTCAGTCTCCTCGGAGAAATTGCTAAAATGAGCCGATGGGTGTTGTGGCATTCTAGTATACGTTCAGAGCATTGATTTTGTGCCATAATGCCTTTGTGTGTGTCTCTGTCAAATGTGTTGCTTTCTGCATTCACCTCTCCAGGTAGATGTATAAAGATGTGTGTTTGTATAAACCCAGGTTGAGGGAATACAACATGAAATTATACAAGTTTCACTTGAGTAGAGGAAACAATCAAGAGGAATAGAAGATGGAGGAATGTTATGTTGCAGACAGAACAGTTTATCCTCAGGGAAAACCAGTTGTGAATTGATGAGTACTGCACATCCACCGACACAAAACCAAAGTTGAGACACGTGCAGCAGACATCACACCAGCTCTCACTTTCGTTTGTACTTGTACCACAGTGAGAGCTCAGCACAGTTTTCACGATTGATTCACTCACTAATGGCGATATGACACAAGGGGGGAAATGAGGGGAAATTTGCAAGCTATGTCGCCATCCAAACAAACCTGCACTATCGTTATTGTACCCTCCAGACCAGCAGGGGGCAACATTTCACTGCTAATGTCTCAATCTAAGCATCAAGGAAAAGCAACCTTCTTGAGCATCACTTTCACAAATTGTCCCATTTTCTCTGCTAGCACTGTGTTAGGAGTCCAGTGATGCAGTCATGACAGTGACTCTCTGCTGCCTCTCTTGGTGCAAAGTGGTATTACATGACACAGTGCTCGCTGGTTGACACCCTTGAAACCAACAACCCATCTTTTCCTCCACTCTTTAACTTTACATGTTAATCTAATATTGCTTTGTGCATAGGAATTAAACCTAAAAGGAGAGCTGAGTTAAAACTTCTCGACATCACAAAAAACTCGTGCATCCAGCTGGTGTTCTGTCACCGGTCTATGGATTCCTGCTTCTGTGACTTTTCCATCCAGCATCATCCGGCTTTGTTTAGCATGTTTGGCAAATAGCTTTGCTAAGCTTCACAAACAAACAAACAAACACTAGCATGACAGCAACACAAGGTTTAACTCTGTCAGGGAAGTGACGAGTGAGCTAAATGGAGATTAACAAAGAGGTGAAACAAGTTATCTGTAAAAAAACAAACAAACAAAAAAAAAAAACGTAAAG
>CAAKHB010008577.1:6130-16130 GCA_901007665.1 Aeoliscus strigatus
AAGCAGACGTAAACAGAAATAAACAGACGGTAAACAGACATAAACAGACGGTAAACAGACATAAACAGACGGTAAACAGACATAAACAGACATAAAGAGACGATCAACGGACGGTAAACAGACGTTAACAGACATAAAGAGACGGTAAACAGACGTTAACAGACATAAAGAGACGGTAAACAGACAGTAAACAGACATAAACAGACGGTAAACAGACATAAACAGACAGTAAACAGACGGTAAACAGACATAAACAGACGGTAAACAGACATAAACAGACATAAAGAGACGATCAACGGACGGTAAACAGACGTTAACAGACATAAACAGACGGTAAACAGACATAAACAGACGGTAAACAGACATAAAGAGACGATCAACGGACGGTAAACAGACGTTAACAGACATAAAGAGACGGTAAACAGACGTAAACAGATGTAAACAGACAGTAAACAAGACAGTAAACAGACATAAACAGACGGTAAACAGACATAAACAGACAGTAAACAGACGGTAAACAGACATAAACAGACGGTAAACAGACATAAACAGACGGTCAACGGACGGTAAACAGACGGTAAACAGACATAAACAGACGGTAAACAGACATAAACAGACATAAAGAGACGATCAACGGACGGTAAACAGACGTTAACAGACATAACCAGATGTAAACAGACAGTAAACAGACGTTAACAGACATAACCAGATGTAAACAGACAGTAAACAGACATAAACAGACGGTAAACCTCAGTCTCAGACTCTTCAGGTCCTCTCGTGTCACATCGTGCAGGATGTCGTTCAGCGTGTACTCCTCACCGAGGATCTGAAGAAGCAGATGACGTGCGATCAGATCAGCGTGTGTCATGTCAGAGTCACGTGGATGAATTCTCACCGCATCTATGGCGTCCTGGTCAGCGCCACTAAGCCTCAGCCAGCTGCTCAGCTCCTGGTCTTCACGTGTGTCCACAGGTCGACACCTCTGGTCCTCCGGTCCGTCTGAAGTCGAGGGAACATCTGCCGGAGGAGACGGGTCCTTCAGTTACATGGACCCCAGTCGTTGTAAAAAGACGTACAAGTCCGAGAAACTTTAAAATATATACGAACGACAAAGGACAATCCTGCACACACATAGTGGATCATGTCAATGTTTGGTACGTTGTCGCTCTTTAAAGGAGAAACCAGCGACTGCAGCTTGACCCTCAGGCTGCGATAGAAACCCACTGTCCACTCAGTGCACGTCAGAGCATATTTGACTGAAAGACAGATGAACAGTCCTTGGTATGAAGTCCAAAATCTAAAATGATGCAACAGAGCCCAGTGGTGGCACACACCAAATCCAGATGATTTTCATATGATGTAACATGATACAATATACATATAATAAAATACTACAGAATACATCATTGTATCAATTTCTGTTTATTTATTTGGTCTTTGGTCTATTCTACCACTACTGTGTCCACTGTGTGGGTGCTCTAGTTTACGTCACACACACACACACACACACCTGCAGGCTGAGATCGCAGCCTCAGCAGTCGGATCTCCTGCTCCCTCTCCTCCAGGACTTGTTGGAGGACGTCCTGGTACTCCCGCTCCTTCTCCAGCAGCTGCTCCAGCAGCCTGCGTCACACAGGAAGGAGTTTAATCGGGGGCGGTGGCGGCGGTGGCGGCGGTGGCGGCGGTGGCGGCGGTGGCGGCGGTGGCGGCGGTGGCGGCAGCCGCAGGCGCGTTCATGTATCTGACGGTCACCTGCTGGTCTCCAGCTTCATCCTGCCCAGCTCCATGCTCACAGAACGCTGTGCGCCGTGGGACTCGTGTGACACGGTGGAGCTGAGCGTGCTCACCCCCGACGTGGCCACCGTGTCGTCGTTGGCGGCGACGGGAGGCGCCCGGCTCAGGTGGGCGGAGTCTCGCTCGGGTTCGTCGTCCACATCCTCTTGCTCCGCCGGGTCGCTCTCCGAGGCCAGGCTGAAGTGAGGCCGCAACTCTGAGCGCAGACACACGTCATCACGTGAGCGTGCACACACACACACACACTGCAGCAGCTCATGTTACCTGGCACCAGGATGGTGATGGCCGTCTGCACAGCTTTGCGGATGATGTTGTCCAGAGCAAACATCCAGTGAGGTTTGATGTTGTGGTTCCTCAACACTTTGTTGACCTGGAATATATCATATATATATATATATATTTCAGTCTGAATCTGCCACATTCTATTTCAAATCAGGACATAAATATATTCCGGCTCCTCAGTCCGCCTCCTCTAATTCAGACCGGGAACATGTAAACCAGGGGTGTCAGACTCCGGTCCTCGAGGCTCGCTATCCAGCAGGTTTTCGATGTCACCCGGCTCCTACAGGCCTGATTCCAATCAGCAGATCGTTACCAGGACTCAGCAAAACTTCACAGAGACTGATTCAGGTGAGGGAGGACCAGGGTGACATCTAAAACCTGGAGGATAGCAGGATAGCAGGATAGCGGCTCCCCAGGACCGCAGTTTAACACCTGTGGTGTAAAGTATTCTTGTAATAATGATACAACAGTGATCGCGCTCCCTTTGAGCACCAACAGGAGGCATCAGAGCTTCATCTAGTTCCAAGCTTATGCAACACCAGCTGTTCCCAGGAAGGAGAGGTTTGTAGTGGGTGTTTCTCCTGACAGACTGCAACCGTCAGTGTGTGAGGGCCAGAATCCTTCTGTGAGATGATACTTTCCAATATTATACTTTGGTTATATGCTACACACAAGAGAACATCTATGAATAGATTATTCTAGAAACTAGATATGGACACAATGGAACACATACATGTTGACTTTTGTTGAACTGAATGTTGGTTGGACTTTAGAATTTCAGTCTGCGTTCTTTAACGGTTCAGACAGGAAGGCGACCTGATCTCTGATCGCTGTCGTGGTTGTTGGTTACTCACAGCATCCTGGAAGGCGAACAGCACCACCTGCAGCTGGCTGATGGCGGAGCTGTCGAAGTCCAGCTCCAGTTTGAGCTGAGACAACGTGCTGGCGATGATCTTCCTGTCAGCCATACGAACAAAGTCGGCCAGACTAACCACGAGGACGGAGATGTGCTGCGGCTTCAGCTTCATCTCCTCAGAGCCCTGGAGGTCAGAAGAGGTGGTGTTTACATCTGTGGAGGAGCGTCTCGGTCCCTGCTCCGCCAGCGGCTCGTCCGACCTGCGTGAAGCCCTCCATCAGGTTGGCCACCACCATGTCCCGGTCCTCCGTCAGGATGTGGTGTAAGGTGGCTCGTCGCTCACTGTCCTTTCTGAGCATGAAGAAACCGGAGTCCTTCTCATCTGGAGATGGAGGAGCACTGTGGTCCTCAAAGTTCTCCACTGGGATGCTGAGGAGGAGAAAGTCATCAGGTCATGTCGTTATCATATTGTTATCATGTCCATCCTATCATTTCGTTATCATGTCGTTATGTCGTTATCACGACGTTATCATGTCCATCCTATCATGTCGTTATCATGTTGTTATCATGTCCATCCAATCATGTCGTTATCATGTCCATCCTATCCTGTTGTTATCATGTCCATTATCCTGTTGTTATCATGTCGTTATCATATCCGTCCTATCCTGTTGTTATCATGTCGTTATCATGTCCATCCTATCCTGTTGTTATCATGTCATTATCATGTCCATCCTGTCCTGTTGTTATCATGTCGTTATCATGTCATCATGTCATCATATCATGTCGTTATCCTGTTGTTATCATGTCCATCCTATCCTGTTGTTATCATGTCGTTATCATATCCGTCCTATCCTGTTGTTATCATGTCGTTATCATGTCCATCCTATCCTGTTGTTATCATGTCATTATCATGTCCATCCTGTCCTGTTGTTATCATGTCGTTATCATGTCATCATATCATGTCGTTATCCTGTCGTTATCATGTCCATCCTATCCTGTTGTTATCATATCCATCCTATCCTGTTGTTATCATGTCGTTATCATGTCATCATGTCATCATATCATGTCGTTATCCTGTCGTTATCATGTCCATCCTATCCTGTTGTTATCATGTCGTTATCATGTCCATCCTATCCTGTTGTTATCATGTCGTTATCATGTCCATCCTATCATGTCGTTATCATATCCGTCCTATCCTGTTGTTATCATGTCCATCCTATCCTGTTGTTATCATGTCGTTATCATGTCCATCCTATCCTGTTGTTATCATGTCGTTATCATGTCCATCCTGTCCTGTTGTTATCATGTCGTTATCATGTCATCATGTCCATCATATCATGTCGTTATCCTGTCGTTATCATGTCCATCCTATCCTGTTGTTATCATATCCGTCCTATCCTGTTATCATCATGTCGTTATCATGTCCATCCTATCATGTCGTTATCATATCCGTCCTATCCTGTTGTTATCATGTCCATCCTATCCTGTTGTTATCATGTCGTTATCATGTCCATCCTGTCCTGTTGTTATCATGTTGTTATCATGTCCATCCTGTCCTGTTGTTATCATGTCATCATGTCCATCATATCATGTCGTTATCCTGTCGTTATCATGTCGTTATCATGTCTATCATGTCGTTATCATGTCCATCCTATCCTGTTGTTATCATGTCGTTATCATGTCCATCCTGTCCTGTTGTTATCATGTCGTTATCATGTCATCATGTCCATCATATCATGTCGTTATCCTGTCGTTATCATGTCCATCCTATCCTGTTGTTATCATGTCCATCCTGTCCTGTTGTTATCATGTCGTTATCATGTCATCATGTCCATCATATCATGTCGTTATCATGTCCATCCTATCATTTCGTTATCATGTCGTTATGTCGTTATCACGACGTTATCATGTCCATCCTATCATGTCGTTATCATGTTGTTATCATGTCCATCCAATCATGTCGTTATCATGTCCATCCTATCCTGTTGTTATCATGTCCATCCTATCCTGTTGTTATCATGTCGTTATCATATCCGTCCTATCCTGTTGTTATCATGTCGTTATCATGTCCATCCTGTCCTGTTGTTATCATGTCATCATGTCCATCATATCATGTCGTTATCCTGTCGTTATCATGTCGTTATCATGTCCATCCTGTCCTGTTGTTATCATGTCGTTATCATGTCCATCCTGTCCTGTTGTTATCATGTCATCATGTCCATCATATCATGTCCATCCTATCCTGTTGTTATCATGTCGTTATCATGTCCATCCTGTCCTGTTGTTATCCTGTCGTTATCATGTCCATCCTATCCTGTTGTTATCATGTTGTTATCATGTCGTTATCATGTCATCATGTCCATCATATCATGTCGTTATCATGTCCATCCTATCCTGTTGTTATCATGTCCATCCTGTCCTGTTGTTATGTCGTTATCATGTCATCATGTCTATCATATCATGTTGTTATCATGTCGTTATCATGTCCATCCTGTCCTGTTGTTATCATGTCGTTATCATGTCATCATGTCCATCATATCATGTCGTTATCCTGTCGTTATCATGTCCATCCTATCCTGTTGTTATCATGTCCATCCTGTCCTGTTGTTATCATGTCATCATGTCCATCCTATCCTGTTGTTATCATGTCGTTATCATGTCTATCCTATCATGTCATTATCATGTCCATCCTATCATGTCATTATCATGTCGTTATCATGTCCATCCTATCATTTCATTATCACGTCGTGATCATGTCGTGATCATGTCGTTATCATGTCCATCCTATCACGTTGTTATCATGTCACGTTGTTATCGTGTCAGCACCAAACACCAGGTGAGTGTAAATATATTGAGTAGTTTGATCCTGACATGAACTCTGTTTAATCATACGTCAGGGTGGGTGACTTGACGTGAACCGAGTCCACCGAGTCAGACAGTTTCATTCGGTTCGGTCTAGTTCGAGGCGGAGGAGCTAGTTGGAGGAGCTCTGAGTGCCCTTCAGGTAGAAAAGCAGGAATGAAGTGATGAGGGGGTTCTTCACTCCTCCTACCTGAGGAACAGGGACCTGGGTCCCTTCACGTCCCTCTCGCTGTAGCACTTGACACTGGGCTTGAAGATGAAGGGGTTGGTGTTGAGGTCGTTGTCAGGTGACACAGAGCCATATTCACTGCTACTGCTGGTGTCCTCCACCACCACCGGCACCGGCAGGGAGATGCTGCGCAGGTACTCTGCAGGAGAAAGCAAGGACGGATGGATGGACAGACAGACAACCATCTCTAGAGGAGAAGTCCTCCGCTCTGACCTCTGCCTGCTTCTAGAAAGAAAATAGGCTGAGAGCACATCGACAACTGTCATTCTCTTCCTCTTGTGCTCTGATAGAACACATGTCGGCTGCTGTCAAAGTTTTACACTGAGGATGAGGAGAAGGAGTCGGCCTCCTGGGGGGGAGACATGTCTGAGGATTAGGGCAGAAAGCCAAGACACTCACCTGATCCTGGGGTCAGAGCTGCGGGGGAAAACAAAACATGTGTCAGCAGTGCAAAACAGGCTTCCAAGACTTCCAAGAAAGACCAGAAGGAAAACGAGGCCCAACGACGACGGGCGTCTTCACGTCACATCCAGCGTGACTCGTTTCAGGTCAGTCGACTGTGTCCAGGTGAGGGAGTGAGGAGGAGCAGCAGGAACAGATTACGTTCTGTTCATTTCGCAGTGACGCCTTCATGTCCCAAACCACCTGGACACAGTTTTATTTGGTGAGAATTCCACCAGCTGCTGCTGTCCTTGGACCGAGGCTGCGTTTTCCTTGTTGAAGGAAACTTTGAGCAAAGTTTGGGAACAAGGTGAATCATCCATTGGACAGCAACAAGTCAACCCATGCACCCTGAACGCCTCACCGAGGGAGAGAGGGGGGAAACACTTGGACACAGGGACGACGCAGCGACGCCGATCAGAGCCACTGCAGCACACTGTGTGTGTGAATGTGATTCTGACTACATACAACTTCTATCTGTAACAAACGTTACATTCTAACTTGACAAACACTTTTTTTGTGAAATCATTAGAATCTAATGTCCCGTGCATCGTCCGCTCCGACTGGCTCCGATCCATGACTCGGACTGACTGTGTGTGAGTTCAGTTCACCACACATATCAATCAGTAACTAGTGTGTGTGTGTCACTTCCTGTCAGTCATCCCGCCCCCGCCGTGACCCCAGCTCACCTGTGAAGCTGTTCTTGACCCTCTTCTTGCGGCTGGTGACGGTGAGGAACTCGTCGGTGAGCAGGTTGAGGGCGGTGGCTCTGCGGTCGGGGTCGGGTTCGAAGCACCGTACGATAAAGGCCTTGGCCTCCGGGGACATGGACTCGGGGATCTCCGGGTGGATCTTGAACATGCCCACCTGCAGACAAAGTCTAGCCCGTCACACGCTGCCTCGGACCCGGCTGAGATCAGTTCTGATGGGCATTGAGACACCTGACAGGACGAGTGCTCGAAATTCCTGTTACTGCTGTTGAGGAATGTTGACTTAAGATTAGCGGGAAGGTGCCCCTCCCTCCACACATTCCACAAGGAAGAGTGAGTATACACCTGGAAAATTTCACACCGACTCCAGATAACGACTGCTCCAGTACTTTGACCTACGTGGCGATATGAGGAGCCCATGCCCCTGCCATACCCGCCCTGAAGTATATTTACACTCACACTAATTACATAGGTAGGAACATTGACAGAAAAAGATCCTCACTGTCTGTTAAAGGGGGGGTCCACATGCAACGACAACACCGGGAACCACGATCAACAAACACGTTCCTACAGCCGGAGACAAACGGAACGGTTTCATTTCATCAGACAGCGGAAAGAGATGAACGACAAGACTGATGAGGACTGATCATCAGTGGAGTCGGATGACCCCCCCACTGACCGAGGACTGACCCCGGTTCAGTGAAACTCCAGATACAAACCCACTCTATGTCAACGTAAACCTCGTCTGACCAGATGTATCTGTAGTTGTGTATCTGTGTATTTGTGTATCTGTAGTTGCGTATCTGTGTAGTAGTGTGTCTGTAGTTGCGTATCTGTGTAGTAGTGTGTCTGTAGTTGTGTATCTGTGTAGTAGTGTGTCTGTAGTTGTGTACCTGTGTAGTAGTGTGTCTGTAGTTGTGTACCTGTGTAGTAGTCTTGTGTACCTATCTGTGTAGCAGTGTGTCTGTGTAGTAGTGTGTCTGTAGTTGTGGTGTATCTGTGTAGTTGTGTATCTGTAGTTGCGTATCTGTGTAGTAGTGTGTCTGTAGTTGTGTATCTGTGTAGTAGTGTGTCTGTAGTTGCGTATCTGTGTAGTAGTGTGTCTGTAGTTGTGTATCTGTGTAGTAGTGTGTCTGTAGTTGTGTATCTGTAGTTGTGTATCTGTGTAGTAGTCTTGTGTACCTATCTGTGTAGCAGTGTGTCTGTGTAGTAGTGTGTCTGTAGTTGTGTATCTGTGTAGTTGTGTACCTGTAGTTGTGGTATAGCTGTGTATCTGTAGTTGCGTATCTGTGTAGTTATGTATCTGTAGTTGCGTATCTGTGTAGTAGTGTGTCTGTAGTTGTGTATCTGTGTAGTTGTGTACCTGTAGTTGTGGTATAGCTGTGTATCTGTTGTTGTGTGTCTGTGTAGTAGTGTGTCTGTGTAGTAGTGTGTCTGTAGTTGTGTATCTGTGTAGTTATGTATCTGTAGTTGCGTATCTGTGTAGTAGTGTGTCTGTAGTTGTGTATCTGTGTAGTTGTGTACCTGTAGTTGTGGTATAGCTGTGTATCTGTTGTTGTGTGTCTGTGTAGTAGTGTGTCTGTAGTTGTGTATCTGTGTAGTAGTGTGTCTGTAGTTGTGTATCTGTAGTTGTGTATCTGTGTAGTAGTCTTGTGTACCTATCTGTGTAGCAGTGTGTCTGTGTAGTAGTGTGTCTGTAGTTGTGTATCTGTGTAGTAGTCTTGTGTACCTTTAGCTGTGTATCTGTAGTTGCGTATCTGTGTAGTAGTGTATCTGTAGTTGTGTATCTGTGTTGTAGTTGTCATGGTGGTGTGTTTTTGTTTAGTTTTTTCCCATGTGGTTCTCCTCCCTCTACCTGGCAGTGGAGGTGCGGCCAGGCTGATTGGGAGCAATCAGTGCAGATGATTCTCATCGGAGAATCTCATTCTGATTGCTCTTAAGCCCTGCTTTGGCTGCCCTCCACTGCCAGATTGTTTGTGCTTTCGCCTTTTACTCTCGCGCCGTCGATTCTGTACCCTCGTGTTCTCATCCTGTTCTTGCCTTCTTGTTCTGCGTTTCCGTGTGATTTTCTGTTTGTTCTTCCTAGGATTTATTCTCTGCCGTAGTGCGTTATTTTCAGTTGGTTTCTTCCGAGTGTTTATTTGCCGCCGTAGTGCGTGTTTTTCGGTTTGTGTTTTGGACTCCGCCATAGTGCGCAATTTTTTTGTTCCCGGCAGATTGTTTGTTCAGCCTGTCTTCTACCATTGTTCTGTATTGTTCCTCTGCCTGTTCAATAAACCGCCTGTTGATCCAGCTGACTGTTCCTCTGGGTTCGCTTCCAAACCTCGGGCTTTTGCCTGCCATTACAGTAGTGATGTGTCTGTAGTTGTGTACCTGTATCTGTGTAGTAGTCTTGTGTACATGTAGTCGTGTATCTGTGTAGTTGTGTATGTATGTAGCTGTGTAGTAGTGTGTCTGTGTAGTAGTCTTGTGTACCTGTTGTAGTGATGTCTGTACCTGTGTAGTGGTGTGTAGTAGTGTATCTGTAGTTGCGCATCTGTGTAGTTGTGTATCTATGTAGCTGTGTGGTAGTCCTGTTTGACAATGCTTATAGTTAGGGCTGGTCGACTTAAACCAGCCCTTAAACCAGCCCTTGAACCAGCCCTTGAACCAGCCCTTGGTTATGCTGCCATAGCTCAAGACTGCCGGGGTCATAGTCGTAGTCGTAGTCGTAACAGTGGCACTGAGCATTGGCACTAAGCCTCTTCTGTTTCCCACCTCCTTTCTTCCTCTCTCCCCCGTTTCCCCTTCCCCTTCACCACCCTCTCTACCCCCCCCCCCCCCCAA
>CAAKHB010008579.1:5407-25074 GCA_901007665.1 Aeoliscus strigatus
CAGACGGCAATTAGTGACAAACGAGAGGAGGAATACTGTGTTTGCAGGAGCAACACGCTGAGATCCGACTGTCTTTCACCTTCAATCTGTGCATGTGCTGCTTCATTAGCCCTTTTTTTTATGGTTGCTGGTGTAACGTGGTTCACCGTGGCGATGAACGGTGAACGTGGTCTACTGTGGTGATGAACGTGGTCCTCCATGGCGATGAACGATGAACGTGGTCCACCGTGGCGATGACCGTGGTTCACCGTGGCGGTGACCGTGGTTCACCGTGGTGATCAACGTGGTTCACCGTGGTGATGACCGTGGTCCACCGTGGCGATGACTGTGGTCCACCGTGGCGGTGACCGTGGTCCACCGTGGCGGTGACCGTGGTCCACCGTGGTGATCAGCGACGCTGCTCCAGGTGTGTCTTACTGTTTGAAATGCTTTTGACTTTCATAAATGCCAGGGTGGGGTTTGACTCAACCCCATCCTGATGTGGTATGATCCAATCCCAGTTGAGAGAGAGAGAGGGACACAGATAAAGGTTCCATTATGACATTTTCACATTAATGACATTTGTATATTAACTTAACAACTTTGTTCATTTTTTCATGTAGACAAAAAGCAGTTCAAAGTCTTGAGGATCTCTGTTTTTCCTACAGTGTTTGTCGTACAGTGCTTCATTTTACGTCCTAATTACTTGTTTTAAAGCGTTCCCGGTGGCTCAGTTGTTACACACGGTTGTGTAGCTTCACCGTCAGTAAACAACAGTTCCTCTTGTTGCCGTTAGGAGACACGGGGTTGTTGACGGGCCTGGGACCTCCGGTGTGGACACCCGTTCACGTTAGACCCAGAAGGTCCGTTTGGTTTGTGTTGACTCGTTCGTCATCCTCGTGCCTCTTTTACACCGAGGACGTTCTCTGTGTTCATGTCAGCGCCCCAGCGCTCGGCAGCAATCTACCACAAAGTGGGGATGTAACGTTAACTAGTGCTCGTCAGAGCCGAGTGATGCCCTGCTGTTGGAACTGGAACTGATGCTGGTATGATTGGGGATTTCTTCTTTCTTCTTAAACTCATCCCTTGAGCTACTGAGTGAAACAAAATGACAAGAAGTTGTAAACAGATCAGAGCAAAAGAGAAACTACAGAGTGGATCATCAAACTTAGGCCACGTCCACACGGGGACCAGTTCAGGTGAATCCAGACGTTTTCTGTCCTATGGACCTTTGGTCCACATCAACACAATCATTTTAGAAATGTGTTTACAACCTACACGCAACCGTCCTGATGACATCACAACCCCACTTCACTGCTGAATGTCACGTGTCGTATGGTGTCGTATGGAAATGAATAACTCCACCGCAGGAATGCCTCAGGAGAACCAACGTGTGGAAGCTTGAATGACGTGGAAAACACAAACTACTGTGCACATGCTTCCCATAGGTTGTAGGAGCAGCAAGTGAGAACCTGTGTGGGCAGGAGAAAGATGGAGAAAAGAAGAAAATAAACAAAATAGTAACTAAACTAATGAGTTATACGAAAAACAGGATCAAATACAATAATATAAAGGAGATATTTACAGTATTTGACTTGTGTGTAATTTGGTGACATCTTCGCATTAAATTAGAACTGGAGCATTAGCCCATTACACTGCATGACGGAATGATGAATGAGGGAAGGGGGCGTGTCACAGCAGCAAACAGGAGAAGTAATGCTTTGATGTAAGGTACAGACAAACCACTTTGAAATCTGATAAAAACTTTATACAAACAGACATAGTCATGAAGTAGATGAGGGCCCGTGTAGGAGTGATTTCAGGGGGTCATGAAGAGGGGGGTTAGGGCTGGTCCATGATCTTTCTCTCCTCATGTCTCCAGCTCATAGGGGGGTGTATCCTGGCGATAGGCATCTATGCTGAGGTGGAGAGACAGCGCTACAAGACACTGGAGGGGGTGTTCCTGGCCCCGGCCATCATCCTGATTCTCCTCGGGATCATGATGTTTGTGGTTTCCTTCATCGGGGTCTTAGCGTCTCTGAGGGACAACCTGACTCTACTGAAAGTGGTAAGACACAGTGGAAGACGCTCGCTTCATGACGTTATCATTTCAACTGTAAGACCACCAGACTAGGAGGCTGACCAACACTGAATAAAAACACACACACACACACACACACACTAGAGCAGATCAGCCCACTTCACACAGCTGTCACCTCAGTCGCTGTAACGACTGTTTTCACCCAGAAGTCGTGGTGTGCTCCATGTGACATTGTCAGCTGCTAACAGTCCATCTGATGACACTCAGATGGTTCATGTCTGCATGTGAAATATTTTTGCATTGATTTTTTTTTTTCTCTCTCCCTCCTTGTGTGCTGACTCCTTGACCGATGTCCTACATGCACTAGGGTGTGAATGTTGAGTGGTCAGCCCATTAGAAAAGCACTACAAGTCAGTGTGTTTGTAACGGATACGTTCACCATCGGTGTAGATCACGATGAAGAACTAATGATAATCAGCACAAGACTCCCAGTTGGGACATCCCAGCTATCACTGACATCACTAGCTTGTTTTGGTTTGGTTTTTTAGTGTTTGATGTCAATATGTCTCTGTCACAGTTCATGTACACCCTGACTGTGTGTCTTATCCTGGAACTGTTGGGAGGAATCTTGGCTCTCGTGTTCCGAAACCAGGTGAGCTGTCTGTCACACCCATCAACAGTCGGCCCTTCCCCCACATTGGACAAACCACAACCACTGACGTGTACGTTGTACGAACCAGACTGGTCCATGAATACTGCTGCAGAATAGTCATTGAAAGGGAGAGTGACGAGGTTAAATCTGCTGATAATTTTCCTGTATTATTGATGTTCAATGATCCACTGAGGATCCACCATGAAAATAGAACTAGTAGTACTTTCACTCAGTTCGGTAGTAGTAAGTAGTACAGGTATGTACACGTCAGTAGCTACTACTACTTCTAGTAGACTGTTTGTTTACCTTTGGTCAGTCTTTGAGCAGGACTGAGCACCCCCCCACCCCCAGTGATTTCCTTAAACTCAGTGGATGCAGAAAGAAGAAGAGTGTATTCCTAATGTTCCATCCATGGAATCAGTTTATTATTTTATTGTCTGATTCACATTTAATGGTGGTAGTTTGATATGAGTCTTTGTTTTACTTGTCAGATCACACTGAATTTGAAGTTGGAGTTCAGGGATGATATGAGCGATGTTATGGCTCTTTGGTCTTCGACCGATAGTGAGTTTTAATCGTTTTCCTAGAAGGACACTGGTCTACATCATACCTACATGTTCAGGGGAAGACGAAAATAAATTAGAAGACATGTTTAAAGGTTTAGAAGAAATGAAAAGAAAGAAAGACTCGTTTTCATTAATATATGTAATTGTGTGTTGATTTTTATACACAAATGACAAATATCCAACCTAGATAAAGAAATAACATGTCAGATTTTGATTTACAGTGGCAATTAACTCAGACATCAAGACAAAATACAGAAGGAAAATCACTATTTCAATCAATCAAACGCAAAGTGCACACGTACGTACACAGACACACACATGGATTTCAGTCTCGTCAGTTTGTGGGTCCACTGATGTGACCTTGTCCCTCCAGATGTGAGCTGCCCAGCAGTCATGTCTCATGTTTTCCAGCTGGGTGGCTCAGTCACCTTCACAGATGTCTGACCGTCAATCTGTCGGTGACATGTGATCGGAGCGGAGCTGATGAGTGAACAAACGGCTGGTGTTTTACTTTTTGTCGTGCAGACGGTGGATTTAGTGAACAAGAACATCAGAAAAGGCATCGTGAACTACTACGATGACTTGGACTTCAAAAACATCATGGACTTTGTTCAAGAAAAGGTACCTCTTCACTAGCTGCCTCATCTCTGGTTGGAATCCGTTCGTTCCGTTCCGGAATAGTAACCAGGATCACCGAGCAGCTCATTAGCAGCTTTTATCAAACACACGGAGGTCTGTCGTCTGGAGGCAGACGAGTCCTCACACACACCCATCAGGCTTAGATGGAAGAATAGAAAAGGCCAGGTAGGACTCTAAGACGGTGGGCGGAGTTGGACCGCGTTCACGATGTTTAGTTGTGCGTTTATTGCCTCGTGTGTCAGAAAACAGAACCTGGAGCACCTGCCTCAGTCAGCAGTCCACCATCTGATCTAGTTCGTAGATGGAGGATTCGATCAGACCGATGGTGCCGGCGCATCAGTTTGACAGTACGTCGATAGTGTTCACTGGATCTGCTGACAGATACTGAAGCGTCACACACTGTTGAATATTTATCCCCTCTTGACAGTTAAAGCAAGAGCACGTCAGCATCAGTGCAAAGGGAACGTTCATCTGGTCCACTCAGGTCTCCAACTGATCTGAACGATATCAACAGTCCTGACACACACACCTCCTCACACACTCACACACACACACACTCACACACACACACACACACACACACACACACACACATACACACACACACAGGCCGGGAGTGGGTGAATCATCTGACTGACGCCTTCTGCTCTGGTGTGTGTGACACGTGACGGATCCATGCATCAGTAGTAGTAGTAAACAAACAGATCCGTCCTGTGTCGTCTTTTAGAGCTAAACAAAACACTTTGTGTACTGAGGTTCAACCTCAAGTACAAAACCTTGAAGAAGAAGGTTTCCAGTGTGAGCTGGCTCCTTCAGACCCTTAGAAAATCCTAGAAGCTTCAACTAAATCCATCCTCAGGTACAGAATCGACAGGCTGTTTCACATCCATGAGGACGTTAACGTCCTGCTGACGGTGTTAAACTTCATGTTAGTGTTAGAAATCAAATGTGTTTGTTACACATTTCATTGACAGGTCAAAGGTTCTTCTGTGTTCAAGCATAATACCTCAGCTCCAGCTGCAGAATACTGAAAAATGTATAAAAACGACTGGAATGTGTTAATATATCGTTATTTACATTGCTGGTTTGACCTGTTGGACTTTTTTCAGGCTCCGATCAGAGAACATCATCTCCACAAACTAAACTTGTAGTCAAGAACTGAGACCAAGACCAGACAGTATCAAAACCAAGACCAGTTCAGCTCGAGACTGAGACCAAGACCCAAATACCATCTTGTTGTAGAACATCAGCACCAGAGACAGTTCATGTGTTGTGCGTCAACTCACTACAAATGTTTTCATCATCGGCTGAGATCAAATATGTGTGGTGATTGTATGACGGCTGTTTCTACACTATCTGATGATTGACTCTTGACTATTAACTAGTCCCATAGTCATCGAACAAAATAACTCCAGCATAGACTCCAACACCACCCTGCACCTCAAACAAAGTCTAATGAAATGTGAGTTATATACACAACTATCAACTTGAAATGTCATTATTTACCATTATAGCAGACAAATGACTCTGTATAATATGAGCATCAGTGAAATGACACAGGCCCAACGCTTCATCCATCACAACCATATGTAAATATTATTCAGAGGTCAATGATGTCATAGACTTATTCAAACAAGGCACGATACTGTCATCAAATACACAATACACATACATACACATCATAGACACACACACACACACACACACACAGGTGGACTAAACAATGTCATTGTCATTGTCGTCCACGTTTTCTTCTGCCGGTCCATCTGTTTCCCTGACTCCATCAGAGCTCCATTTGCAGACGAGAGGGTGGAGGTCATTGTGCGTTCCAGCTGGAGCAGTGAAAACTGACCTGTTTGAGTTCCCGTGTCATCGTTTAATCAATGAACACCACAGAGTATGTTGGAGTTGTCTGTGTATTCACACAACTACACTGTAACAACACTGACATCAAACAAGCCGGCCGCCGTCTTCAGTTCTGAACTCAGCTCAGAAAAACTCCAACAGGGTCTCGTTCTTTGTCGGTGTGAACAGGGGACAAACCTCATGAAACACCATCTCGGTGTCTCGTTCTCGGTGGTCTCGTAGAAGAGGCTTCCACGTCAGTGGCAACAAGGACTAGTTTAGGGGGCAAAGTCTGACTTGGGTGGTGTGACAGTACCACGCCTGTGTACCCACCCACACGCACACACACACAAACACACATTGGATTTTTGTTTTGCTCAGCCAGCCGTGGCGCACAGGAAATGCAATTTTAATCTGATTTCTACCCGGTGGCTCCAGTCTCTTTGAGAACGATCCTCCCGTACGTAGAAATTGTGTCTTTATGCGACGCGCCGTTACCGGGGCTGCAGTGATCGGTCCTTCAGGTCGGTCTCCTGAGGGGGCTGGTCTTCAGGCCAGTGTGATTGACTGCAGAGCTGTTGTTTTCAATTGCACTGCGGTGCACAGTAAAAGTCTCCTCCCGACAGTTGGCACCATCAAACACCTGATAATTGCTTTGCTTCTCTGTGACCTCTGTTTGTAAAAGAGTCCAAAACACAAAACAAAAAAAAGAGGACGCTGATGAGGAAAAGTTGCCGGTGGCACATTTGCATCTTGTCAGCATTCCGATGACTGCTTGGCAAAGAGCAAACTCATATTTATTCATGTGTTCATCCTTTCTTCATGTCTCCTCTCATGTTGGGAACATCCCCCCTCACGAACCCTGGTGGTCTCATCGGGATGAATAAACACATTCTAGATCCAGGACTGCGTCTGATGTTTGGTGGTGATGAGACTGATGCATCATCACATGACACCTGGAGCTCTGGTAAAGGTCACGTCAAACAAAGACAGATGAGTGTTGGATCCGAGGCCGATCGGATTCACGTATCAAACGACTACGTTGCCGTTTGAGAGAGGACTGCGTCTATTGATTTGAATCTTCAGACTCCCCCACCTGTACCGCGGTGTGGGCTGAGACCGCCGCCACACGCTCTCATAATCACATGCAAATGCGGCTGTTAGTTATGCATCATTTAGCCCACAGCGTTACTGGCAGCACAGCACAACATTTGTGTGCTTTCTTTTTGTCTCCCGCCCCCCGTTCCCTCTCTGTCGTCGTCTGTCGTCTCTCCTGTCTCTCAGTTTAAGTGCTGCGGGGGTCAAGAGTTCAAAGACTGGGCGGTCAACATGTACCACAACTGCTCCGCACCCGGTCCACTGGCCTGCGGCGTCCCGTACACCTGCTGCGTCACCACTAGGGTGAGTGTCGGCGCTGTGCAGGGGACGTGTCACCACAGTGATGCACAAAAATGTCATTTGTCTGACGTCGTATTTCTGACTCTAGACAAACTTTATCGACATTTTACATTCTGCTCTGACTCATTTCCATCTCCCCGCAGCCCAGTGAAGTCGCCAACACCATGTGTGGGTACAAGGTGTTGGATAAAGAGGTAGGAGTGAAGCTTTGGGTCGTGCGTGTAGAACCGTTCAGCTGGTGGAGCAGGTTCTTCCACAGCTGTCGTGACGGTCCAGTAACATGTTGTTTCTCACAGCGTTTGGACCTGATCGACGTGATCCACATCCGAGGCTGCACTGACGCCTTCTTCCTCTGGCTGATGGACAACTACAAGATCATGGCTGCGCTGCTGCTGGGGATCTTACTGCCCCAGGTGAGGTCCCCTGACAGATCATCCCGACCATGATACAGTTGCTCTAGTGTTCGTTGGAGTACCGTAATTACATGACTATGTGCGCCGTCAGAAAAGCAAAAGCTGAGAAGAGGGAGGCTCCCCCACCTGGTGTGAAGAAGGAGCCAGGAGAAGTTGACAACAGTTCAGTTGCTGTCATTACGGTAATCCCATTCACTCTGTTACCTGTAGCCTGCAAATCCCTACCGTAATGACAGCAACGTGGCTGCAAAGAGCAACTTCTCAACTAGTGTGACTCTATCACCGTTAAACAGTTCCAGAAGTCTGACGTTTTTGTGACACGTCGTTTCATATTGCGTTCAATCTCCAGATGTCAGTCGCCCGGTCAGACTTTAGGGTGTCATGTCTCCTCAGTGTGTGACCCCCGTCCACCTGAGCTGTCTGTCAAAGAGTAAAAAAAAGAAATAAAAACTCGATCACAAGTGTACATCGGGTGTAAAACCTGATCAAACTGAGGTTGAACTCCTCTACTCCGTTCACATCCAACCAGCTGCTCCAACACATCGGTCCCCATCAAATGGTACATCGGAGCATAAAACGACCAGAGTTAAGTACATGTTATTATTTAATTGTCTGGTATTTTCCTCGCATGAATAAACATCCAGAAAGCGGCACAAACCAGATTCCCTCGCAAATTCACAGCACTCCTCCTCGTGTCTTCATTTTCTGCCAAACTGTGAAAGGATGTAGGCGTAGGAGCTTTTATTATCATAAATTATTGTTATCATTTCACTTTTATTCCGATCGCTCTCGTTTGACACGGCGACTCGTTGTGAAAGCGTGTGCGTCTCTCTGCAGTTCTTCGGCGTTGTCGTCAGCTGGTTGTACATCACGCGTGTGGAAGACGCCATCAGTGAGTACGGTCACTACACCGACGGACTTCTGGACTCGCACGCGCAGGAGAGAGCGTTCAAGAGGCAAGGGCGCGTCAGCAAATGGTTCAAGTGTATGCCGGAGATCGACTGACGGAGGCGGCCGACGGACCGACGCTCACGTGCGACCAGATTTTAATGTTTGATTGTGAGAGGAATTATTGATGACTGATTCCTCCACAGGCAGACTTCACTGAGTTTGCCTTTTAGATACACACAGTCTCAGGGATAAAGACAACAGACGAGATCTAACGAACTTTTAACTCAGACAGGTTTATTTTGAAAAGTTTGGTTTTTGCTACCAGTCCGCACACACACACACAGTTACCCATGTAATGTCCCGTCATCCAATAGCATTTTGTTCATCTTGAGTCAGCCTTCGGTCAGAGGCCGATGCTCATGAGACATCTCAGGCAGATAGTTCTAGAATGTACCACACAGGTGGAGGTTTTTCATACACCGTTTGTACAAAACAGCGTCCTCTGCTGGAGACAGGTGACAAACAGTCCAACAGCGCATGCAGGTGATGACACGGTGATGAATGAACTAAAGAAATAAATTTAGCTCTGATGTGTGTAGATATATTTACTTTGAGACCACCACCACATGAACAAAGTATTCAACCTCCATCAGGTTCCCCAATCAGACCTCATTCGTCTCATTCCTGGTTGTCAACTTTCTGTTTTTTCTGTGAATTCCATCAGTTCCACTGTATCATAGGTCTGTTTGACTCTCTGGTCTGGATGAAAGTTGTCACCCTTTAGGTTTTTGGACTTTTGTGTCATCACTTCCTGTTTTGGGACATTTCCCGTGAAGTGTTTTCAGTGGGTCATCGTGCCGTTTGACCTCATTCATTTATGTTATGGTCTTTTCATCCGTAGATTGAATGAGGAATATGATGTATTGTGATGTAATAAACTTGTCGCCTCAGGGAAGAAGTGACCGTTTTGTTCTTAACTCCAAATATATGTCATCATGACGTAGGTATGCTCACATTGGTTTCATGACTATTTAGAACATTTGAGGAAATCAGTTTACATTCAGACTGAAATGGAAACGTTTTTACAAGTAAATGGTGTCGGTTTGTGTTTAAAAGATGCCTGAGCAGACTGAGCTGATCCTCCTGTATTTTGAGAGTGGGGCTTGTTCAATAAAAGATGGCTGATGTCACACTGTGTTCTCTGGCAGGCGTCATCCTGAGTCACTGCTGCCATTTCCATTTTTCATGCTGAAGTTTAGAGTGTAGATGGAATCAGTTTGACCCAGTTTATGTTCATTACATATTTCATACTTTGATACGCACACACCAGGGACACACACCACAGAAGTGGGTGGTACTGTGGTAATCTGAACATTCATTACTCATGAAGAGCTTGATTTGGATAATTGTTGTAGCAGGAAGTAACCACCAGGGGAAGAAGGGACCAGGTCCTGCGATGGACACACAGAACAGACAATGAAGAAAACAACTCACTGAAACTGTTGTGAGGGAAAAAATGAATTGTGTACGATCCAGAGGGTGTGGAACACCGAACAAGGATGACTTCATCCGCTCCTGTCACCATGGAGACCTGGACAAAGCAGGGTTGGAGCGAGAGAATAAGTTTCTATTTTCAGTGTCCTCAGGAAATCCAAATAACAGAAAATGTCAGGACCCTAAGAAATCAGGCTGTAAATAATACAAGAGTGAGTAAACCTGTCTGAGGCCCAGGTGACGGTACACGGTACATCTGAGCGTTTAGCTTCAAGTTTGTGTACAAGCAGAAGCCCAGTGGTTTCTGTTGTACTCTTCCTCCAACAACCTGCTTCTTTGGCTGCTTTAAGGACTTCCTGCTGATTGAACTGTTAATAATTTAGTACATCCATAAAGGAGAAATCATCCCCCACATGGAGGAGGACGCCACAGACACAGCTGGACACAGCACTCATGTTACTCAACAAACAAGGGGAATCATTATGAATGGAACCATGGTCTGTCATCGGAAAGGATGGTTCTTTAAAAACACTCCTGCAGGCATGAGTAATTGGGGGGGGTGACTTTCCCCCCAGGGATAGTTTACAAGAGTACAAGAACGTAGTATATATTCAGTGGTGAATCTTGTGTATCTTTGGGTAGAATCACCTTAATGCTTTTAAAATAAAATAGAAAAAACTGAAATACAAAATAATGTGGTGATTCGTGTGTCACTGAGGAAAATATGACCATAAAATACAGTGTCTTATTTGTGAATGTTCCCCAGACACACACGACCATTTATATTTAATTTGATGGCTTTTACTATGTCAGACTTACTTCCACATTGAAAACTACATTGTGTGTGTGTGTGTGTGCGTGCGCGCGCGCGCGCGCGACAGTATGAGCAGTCTACAATCATGAACTAAACCCAACATATGGCCACAACGCCCTCTGCTGGACAGATATATATATAGAGAGTGTGTACAGATAAAACGAACCAGCTTTTGATTGATATTAGCTTGAAAAAACTATTTTTGCCAGTTAATGTCTGAAAGACATGAGATAAATGACAATGAAAAACGCAGCCCCAGTGCTTCAGCTTCATATTCTTCCTCTCCACAATCGTCCTTTCACATGTCCACAGACACATTCACGTGTATGGGATTTGTTGTTGCAGACATCTACAGTTCAGTTGCAGATATCCACTATGGGAATTACGGTTATATGCAACGGAATTGTAGATATCTGTAATTCCACTTTGAGATATCTACAATTCGATTCTGACTAGTTCCAGGTGAGTTAATTGTATATAATTAATTGTAGCTGTCTCGAACTGGAATAGACGTATCCAGTGGCGCTGTTAAATGTTAAACGGGGGGGGTGCCATAGTTACCGACACAATCCGACACAGGTCACAACAGCTCCAACGTCACCATGCGTCACATCGCCACGTACAAGTGGACTCAACGTACCTTGCTAGTATGTTGATTGACACCACCTCCGACCAATGAAAATAACGCCTTTCCTTTCATCCCGCCTCCTCCAGCGCCGCTAGCCGCTAGCTGACAAGTCGACGCAGCTTCAGCGTTGACGAGCAGCCGACAGGACGAATTCACCGCAGATGAGCTGCCGCAGTCACCACAGAGTGAGTACGCGGCCGACAGAAGCTCGTTTATTGGCGCTTTCGGTATCTCGGAGCTGGTGTGGAGACAGACGGTGGGGACATGGTGAAGGAGCACCAGTCCAAGCTGTCAGCAGCGGTGCTAATGCTAACAGCGGGGGGGGGGGCTGTGAGTAGCGGCTGTGCGCGGTCAGCCGGACGCAGCCCCACGGTTCGTGACTTTGTCAGGTGTCTACTACCGTCGAAAGGCTTGTTCAGTGTCTTGTGTGTCCCTTTGAAGATGTGTCGGAGTCGGGCCCTGCTCTCCAGCTGGGCTCTACTGCTGGTCCAGCTGCTGGTCCAGCTGCTGGTCCAGCTGCGGGCAGTGGAGGCTGTTCCCATCAGCATGGACAAGACCCGGGTCACGGAGCCGGAGTCCAAAGCGGAAGAAGCTCCAGCGAGTGTGGTGAGAACCCTCAGCTCTGCTCCCCACGGCTGGGTACTTCCATGTACTCTATGGAACATTTTCCTTTTGAGATCTGGAAAGTGAGGTTTTATTTTTCTTTTTGAGCCAATGTCTGATGACGTAATGGCGTCTAGTCTTGATAATATAAAAACACAAATAACAGCGGCAGCTTGATGAGAGACTATGATGACTTTGAGTGAAACGGAGACAAACAGATCCTACATAACTGATTATGGATTGTCTGCACAGTTCCTCCACATGTAAACACACACTACACTGCCAAAGGCATTCGCTCACCTACCAAATAATTGAAATCAGGTGTTCCAGTAACTTCCATGACCACATCGCACAAATCTACAAACATTTGTGAAAGAATGCTCTCAGACTCAGTGAATGGCATCGTGGTACATCGTGGTACATTGTGGTACATCGTGGTACATCGTGGTACACTGCTAAGAGGACACCTCTGTATCCAGTCCAGCTGTGAGACTTCAGGAACTTCCTGAACGTTCCACAGCGATCCACAGATGGTCCAACGTGACATTTGATTTGTTCCAGGACACTGGACTCCACTATGACCGCTACCTCCGGGAAGTCATCGACTTTCTAGAAAAAGACCAACATTTCAGAGAAAAGCTTCACAACACCGACATGGAAGACATCAAGGTATGGTCAGTAGCTCCACGGCGGTGACGTTCACCACACTAACCCTGTCGGGTGACTTGTGTCGGACAGCAAGGGAAACTGGCCAAAGAGTTGGACTTTGTCAGCCATCATGTCAGAACCAAACTGGACGAGCTGAAGAGGCAGGAAGTGAACCGGCTCCGAACCCTGATCAAGGCCAAGCAGGACATAGAAGGAGGGAATGGTAGGTTGGGAGAGAAGTGGAGGCACTGTCTACCTGAAACAGATGGTGGACATGTTTTGAAGTGTGCATCTTCCTGCCAGACATCGCCGTGGACCACCAGGCTCTTCTCAAACAGTTTGAATATCTGAACCACATGAACCCACACACGTTTGAGGTGGACGACCTGGATCGCCTCATCAAATCGGTAAGTGTCTGCAGCCGTCACCCAATCAGGGACGACCAGGGAGGAGGAGAGGGCGACCCCTGCTGGACGGTTTGCCGGGTCCCCTAGAGCAGGATGGAAACTTCCATGAGACCGGTTTCTATTTACACCTGCTGCTCCGTGGGAACCTCCTCCTCCTACAGAGAGGCTCTAGTACGTTCCATATATGGAGATGGTTTACAGATCGGAGGTATCTGCTGCGTTCGTGAGGGTTTTAGTAGATTTATGAACGAGACCCGTCAACTCTGGACTCCTTCTCTGGATCGAGACGTGTTAAACACACGTCTCGATCCCTGCCCCGAAGGCCACCAACGATCTGGAGAATTTCGACAAGGAGCGGCATGAGGAGTTCAAGAAGTATGAAATGATGAAGGAGCACGACAGACGGGAACACCTGAAGACACTGGATGAGGAGGAGAGGAAGAAAGAGGAGCAGCACTACGAGGAGATGAAGAAAAGACACGCCGACCACCCAAAAGTCAACCACCCAGTAAGTCGACGCCTTCCGGGCTAATTGGTGTGAAACTCTAACGAGACTAACGAGTTCCTGTGTTGCAGGGGAGCCAGAACCAGCTGAAGGAGGTGTGGGAGGAGGCCGACGGCTTGGACCCCGAGGACTTTGACCCCAAAACCTTCTTCAACCTGCATGGTACGACCTTCTCTGAGCTGTCCAGTGGGACGGGAGCGCACGGGAGCGCACGGGCCTCATGTGTGTCGTTCCTCCTCTGACCCTCGCAGACACCAACGGAGACGGCTTCTTTGACGAGCAGGAGCTGGAGTCTCTGTTCACCAAGGAGGTAAGGCCCCCTGGTGGTCGCTCACAGAACTGGTCTTTGCACTGACCGTGTCGGCTTCCAGCTGGAGAAGATCTACGACCCCACCAACGAGGAGGACGACATGGTGGAGATGGAGGAGGAGAGGCTGCGCATGCGAGAGCACGTGATGAACGAGGTGCTGGTCCAGACTGCCCCCCCCTCCCCCCCGTGTGCGCGCCCCATCAGCTTCTAGAACTGACGGGTGTTCTCCTCCAGGTGGACTCCAACAAAGACAGGCTGGTGTCTCTGAACGAGTTCCTGGTGGCCACGAAGAAGAAGGAGTTCTTGGAGCCAGATAGTTGGGAGGTGCCCAGACGCAGTAGATGTTTACGGTGTCTCTACCCGGAGTGTGTGTGTGTGTGTGTGTGTGTGTGTGTGTGTGTCAACGCTGGCGCTGCTTTGTGTCGCTCAGACTCTGGAGCAGAACCAGGCGTACACGGACGAGGAGATGAGGGAGTTTGAGGAGCACCTCGCCCAGCAGGAGGAGGACCTCAACCAGAAGGCCCAGGACCTCCAGCAGCAGAGGGATGAGCTGCAGCGACAGCAGGAGCAGCTCAACGCGCAGAAGATGGAGCTGCAGCAGGTGAGGACGTGGTTGTCGGCTGAGGGAGGGCAGCAGAGAGGTCAGAGGTCACGACGGGACCGCTCACACTGCCCTCACCCAAGCTACTGCTGTTTCCACAGCAACGGGCCGTAAAGTGGAACATCACAGCGCCCTCTGGAGTTAGCATAGCATTTCAAGCTAATGTCGCTCTTTATTAGCGTCCTCTTGGTTCCTGTTCTAAAGTTAGCATGTCTGTTAGCATGTTGGTAGCTGGATACGTCTCACACACACACACCGCATGTGGGGACCCGTCGCCAGCTGGCAGCTGATTGGTCAGAACGTTAGCGACAGTCTGAACCCCCTATCAGACCGTTAACAGGTAGAATCCTCTGGAGGTTTCAGCCCACTGACCCTGTTGGAGTCTTTGGTCTGTAGACTTGATCGACTCTCCAGCTCAGACCGTCTGTGAGTCGAATCGTTTCCCTCTGGGACCGTCTTGTCCAACAAGTGTGAATCTGCCTCGTTGTTTCCAGGCTGTGGAGCATATGGAGCGGCTCAAGTCCCAGAAAGTAGACCCCCCTCCCGAGGTTCATGGTGGGTTTCACCCATTTGTCCCATCAGTTCCTGGGCTGCTGCGTGCGACTGGCTGATAAACATCTTTTGTTGGCAGTGGAAGGAAACGCCATCCCTGAGATCCACGCGTCCGATGACCAGATGGATCCAGAGCAGGAGGCTCCGCCCCAAGAGCAGCACCCTGCAGCTCCAGCTCCTCAGGACGCGTTTCAGGAACAAATTCAACACCTAAACACAGACAGGAGTCAGCAGACACATCAGGACCTGCCCCCAGGACATCCGGAGGCTCCAGCGGTGCAGCTTCACCTGCCATAGAAATACTTTGTAAAAAGACTCTGGTGTACGGAGGAACAGTCCCTCGGTGAGGACCGGTGCTCTGGAGGACGCAGCACAAAGGGAATCCCCACTGAACACGACCCCTGACGTCTACGACCACCAGCAGAACATGAATATCATTTGGAGCGTTCTTTGGTGAGAGGACCAGACGTGAAGTCTGAACCGTTCATTTTTCATTTGCTGTTTGTTACTTTTTACACGTGACATGTTTTACAACGGTGGAACGCGCCCTCCTGATGCAAAAATTACTATGACAACAGTTCTTAGAAAATGTGTCTCATTTCTAGTCATATGTCACATCACCTGAAAAAGTATTTTTTTTATCTTCACTTGCTTCAAGAAAATTCTCAATTCGAAAAAGTAGAGAAATCTGCCAGAGGGACAAGTGTTTATCACAAGCAAAAAAAACCCACCTGTTCCTGTCTCTACGTCCAAATCTCCCTGAATTCAACTCTCCTCAAATATTCATCATCAACTAAATCACTGAGTCCAAAAGTTACCTGATGACCTACGACCTCCTCAGTGTTCTCTACCTCCAGACGAGTACAGGACTGCACGTCTACACGTCTGTTTTGGGGCAACAACCTCTTCATGTTCTTCGGTCTGCAGTTGAGTCAGTCAGGACGGGATGTGACTGGTTAGAAATGCAGTGGGGGGGCTCCTAGTTCCAGAACTGTCTGGAGTAAACGTGTAGTTCATGTCAGACAACTATTCCCTGTCACTTCATGCTGCTGCTGTTTCCATGAAGGTTTTTGGTTTTGCTGTTACTGAAGGCTGCTTTTATGATTGGGGTTTCACCAAACACACACACACATTTTTTTGTGCCAAGTGTCTTTGAGACAGTTCTACATCCTGATTTGCACGTTTTTTCTCCTTGGATGAATGTGTTCACCTCAATCCAGCATAATAAAACAAATACCTTTACTGTTGCTGCGGCGCATCTGTTGACTTGAACAGAATCGACGGGTTGAGGTGCAGGCTGAGTTTGTACGGTGGTGTGAATAAACACTTCCATAATAGATCACAACTTTATTGAAACAGTCTCGACCAGTAACATCAGCATACAAAGGTGATGGAGCACGACGTGACAGGTGGGTAAAAAAAAAAAAGATTAAATGTCTTTAATAACAGAAATGGCTAACAGCACAGGGCAGAAGAAAGTAATTATCATGGAATCAGATCGACAGTGGCAGGGTATTTTTTGCATTTATTTTGTACAAAAAATAAATTAATGAAATCTTTCAAGTTTACAGGAATCTCTATTTGTTGTTTTATACCACACTGACTTGCTGATAATCCTACATGGTGACGTTCAGCATCTTGTGTTAAAACATGACGAGGATATACACAGACCAAAGCAGGCTGACTCTGGTGAAGGAGGCCAGGAGTTAAAAAAATAAGATTACCAATGACAAACAAAACCATAGAAAAGTGAGCTGGGGTGAACACATTCAAAGATCCTGAATGTTCAACGCGACGTGACCAGGTAGTCCTTAGGACCGCATCGCTTGAACATTACCACGAGACAAACCCCGAGGTCCCTGGGCGGCTCCCCGCTTGTAGCCTTGTTGAAAGCCCTCCTACAAGACACAGCAGAGGTTACAGCGCCCCCACTGGCGAGCAGGGAGAGCAGCGTCGGTGTTGACCTCTTACCCGCTGGTAGGTGCTGTTGGAGTAGTCCCGGGGCGCGTTGAACTGGTTTGGACCGTAAGCGGCGCTGGGAGCGTTTGAGAACGGAGGGCGATAGCCTTCATATCCACCTGAGGACACAGTCGATCAGCAGCGGATCAAGTGATCCCGTTCTAGACGGAGGAAGTCGTACCTCTGAATCCGTTTGAGGAACCCCGGTAGCCGTTCATCATGCCTCTGGTGCTCCTGGGCCCACCCCGAGGCACGGCCCTGCTGTTGTAGTAGGACTGGCCTGACTGTCCAAAGCCGGCACCGGGCGAAGACTCTTCATGTCCTCCTGAAGACAGAACCTGGGCCTGGGACTGGAAGCCAGCAACAACTGGACGGACCACGTGCAGGTCAGTGTGGTTGACAACGTCAAATACGATGCTAGTTAGCAACCAGCTAAAGACCCCCCAGGCTAACTTTGAGCCAAAGGCAGGTGTTTGTTTCACCTGACTGCAGCGCCTCCTGTGGGATGTCAGGCTGCTCTGCGGCGTTCTCCGACGGAGCACTGAAGCTCTGCCTGTAGCCCGTGGGGAACTGGCTGGGGGGCTTCAGAGGGTCCGGTTGGCCGTCGGCGGCCGGAGGCACCGGTGGATTCATGGTGAACACCTGAAGACACAGAGGAGGTGACAGGGTCAGGGGTCATGTTGGGGAGCAGCACCAGAGGGGGGTACGAGGACGTGTCTAATTCCTGGCTGAGTGGATGTTCTGTCACTGTGTCGCCTTGGAAACCCAAGTGCCGTGGATGGACTCTGACTGGAAGGGTCTCCAGCATGAGACGGGGGACAGACAGGGGGACCCAGGAACGAGAACCAGGACCAACTCCCACGGGTCACCGACGAGGAAACATCCGACTTACTTGGGACGAGTCTTGTGGTCCGGACACCGTGCTGATCTGAGGAAGTCTGGACTCTGACAGCGCTATCAGGGAGAGAGAGAGAGAGAGAGACAATGTCAGCACACACAACACACACACACACACACGAGAGAGAAGCTGCACAAAGACAGCCGACTGACGTGAGGCACAGCCCATCTGCTGCAGGTCGACGCTCGGAACCGGCTTCATCGGCTGCGCGGACACGATGGCTGGGTCCAGAGCCTGGCCGTCAAACTCCAGCATGGAGTCCTGAGGGGAACATGGTGGACGCGGGTTCATCCCGGTTCACATGAAGACAGTCTCCTTTTCTCACTGGAACAGCTTCAGGCAGCCGGCGGCTCACCTGCATGAAGTTGTACGTCCCCTGCATTTGGGCCATGAGGTCCTGCACCGCCTGCTTCCTGACCACGGGGTCGCTGGGCGGGGAGGGGGCGGCGTGGCTCAGGGGGACGGCTGCTTCCGGAGCCAGCTGTGTGGGCGGCTGGTGCTGGAGGGAGTTCACCATCTGTCAGCGGGCGACAGGGACATGACGGACGTCACTACGAGCCCCGAGGGCACCCCCACCGTGAACCTCCGGGGAACACACCTGAACCTCCACTGACCACTCCTCCACTTGGGCTTTGTCTGCGCCGGCGTAAGAGGCTTCTGGAATGAACTGTCTGTTGACAAACTGCCACCAAACACAGGAAACACACAGACGTCAGACGTCAGGGACAACGTGGCCAGTTTACTGTCATTAGCTTCAATGGAGGACGGATCCAACAGACACACAGACAGGGGCGGGTCTGAGCGCTCGCCTCAAATACTTCTGATCTGTAGACGGGGACCTCCCTGCTGCAGAATGCCATGTCAAAGGGTGTCACCTGATTCTAAACTGGTCCATACTGGTAATACTGGTAGTGGCAGTAGCTGGCACACACCCGTTTGAAAAGTACAATCCAACAGCTGAGTCGTCATCATCACACCACATCTGGAGGACGTGGCCTCAGTCAGATGTCTGGTCCTCTGAAGAGTCCAATGAATAAAGACACACAGCGATTAGTTCCTGCCAACTGTCTGCCAGGGGGGCTCACTTCGGACGAACGCCCCCTTGTGGCGTAAAGGAGCAACGACGCCTCTCGTCATTGAATCTTCCTTCAGGGAATCATCAGCACAGATGTAAGACAACCTGACATCAGTGAAACAACGTGAGAACTGTACAGAGACAACAAACTGAGTGTTTCAATGACGTGGGTGTGCTGTGTAGAAGTGTTTCTGGACTTTAAGTACGATTTAAAGTGTCTGATTTTTTAGAAAAAACTCTATACAAATAAAATGTATTGGAATGAAATGTTCAGTAACTGCTGCTAACGGACCAGGACCAGATGACTGAATGTTGGTGGAGTTCTGGAACCATCTGGATCCAGGAATCTGTTGAAGGATTCTTCCTCATTTTCATCATCAGTGTCTAGAACTCCACAACAGCAGCAGTGGACTGTCTCTGTGGACCAGTGGGTAGTGGGTCTGTCTGTTAACTCAAAGGTCGGGGTCAGGGACGGAGAGTTGTTTTACTATTGAAATAAAATGAAAATGAGGAACAAAAATTAAAAATAGAGGTCAGAGGTCATAATTGGTGTAGCAATGACGATTTGTGACAAAGTCATGTTTTGATGATCAATGGATTTATTAGAGGAGATCAACGAATGAGGACGATAACACTGGTAGAATCAGCTGACTGGAGGGGGTCTGAGCTCTATGAGGGACTTTATAGTTATTATTAACATTACTAAGTTATTCCAATAGATACAGGAGAGGTCATTCTTCTGAGACGTT
>CAAKHB010008579.1:25094-39746 GCA_901007665.1 Aeoliscus strigatus
TACACATCACCTACTGCTTCCATTAACTGATCGTTGTTCGACTAGTGGTTAGTTGACTAGAAGTTAGTCATCATTATTCATCCTTTAGTCGAAAAGGGGGGGGAAAAAGAAAACCTGCATCCCGTCAAAATAAAAGCTAGTGCTGTATCATGTCCAACTACTGTATGTACACCTGCTGACTATCGATCACTCTTATTTTGAAAGGAACCCCACAGGTCGATAAGTGTGTGTCAGGTCAGAAATGGGTCATGTGCCATCACTGAGATCATTCTGTGCTCTCATGTCCTCCAACACCATCAGGATCTAAGTCAACTGCTCTCAGATCCGTGCACGTACGCTCACAGTTAATAAGTGATCTACGGGTAGTTGAGGTGGATTAAATGTTACACTTTGCTGAAAATCCATACATGATTATTATAAATGATTCATTTTCAGCTTAGTTTCTACTGGCTAATGGCTGGGACTCATTTACAGCGCCGTGTGTGTGTGTGTGTAAAACCAGTCGGTCAGCAGCTCATTACAAACTACTATTGGTGATAAATTAATAGTTTGTTTCATCCAAATTCAACAACATGTTGAGATCCTCCTCTGCCTGTTCCAGAACATTCATCTCTTCACTCATTGTCAGTGATATTCATTTGTGTTTTCAATGCTTTGAATAAATTCAAGTCTTTAACTTGTGGATGAAATGTGGACTCGTGGTAGTTTTTGACCGTTAGTCGACAGAAAAATTCCTTAGTCTTAGTCACAGATAGTCCTAAATTCAGAAATCATTTTCGTTTATACTTAAAGCCAGGGGTACAAGGAGGATGATGCAACTCACCTCTGTGGTTTCCACTTTCACTGGCTCAGTGTAGTTTTCATTAGATGTTCCTTCTAAAAGAAAAGAGGACAGTTTACCTGCTGGCTTAGGAACTAACACACACACACACACAGACACAGACACACACGTTAATCCTCATCTAGCAGGTACCTGCTTCTGATGGCTGCTCCCCAGCGTCAGACTCGTCCACCACCCCCTGCTTCTCCTGCTCCTCGTTCTCCTCACATGTTCCATTCTGATGTGTGTGTGCTCTGTCAAAGTACCCACTCAGCAGCACCTTGTCCAGAGTGGCCTTCAGCGACTTGTCTGGTAGAGTGAAACGGAGACATCATAGAAATCTGACAGTGTTTCTGGGGATTTATGTCAGATGAAACATTTATTCAGTGCACTAGTGCTACAGTGGTGAGGATCTTACACGTCATGAACCCTGACTTAGACCATGTGCTGTGATACACTCACATGACGTTCCTGCCACAGCCTTGTCTCTGCTCTCAAGCAGTTCCCACAAGTGTACTGAGGCCTCTTCATATTGGTCAGTCAACCTGCAAGTCATGCACAAGGGCAGATACACCCATCGGTCATGTGGCTCTACATAGTTTTTTCACTCAAACACAGAGGATCTCCGGACCTAACGTCATAGTTCCTATCAGGTCCCACAAGTTTGTAAAAGTCATCCAGGGAGGCGAGCTCGGCGTCCGTCAGCAGGGGGGAACCAGAAGCTCCGGGCCTTTTCAGGTCTTGCCGGACATTTTCATCTCCCAGCCGGTCCAGGAAAAACTGCAGCTCCAAAACGGTCTTCAGCCGCTGCTGCTCCAGCTCCTCCCGCAGCAGCTGCTCCCGTCTTGCAGACTTCTTCACAGCCTTTTGAACCTGAACACACACAGATAGGTTTCTCCAGTAATGACGGATGCAGTCACATCAGTAACCCCGCCCCCCCAACATTTGGAAAATCGAACAGAAGGTCTGCAGGTTCTAATGCTTGTTGTTCCTTCATCTTTTGTTTGCTTTGACTCACCTCCTGGCCCAGTGACAGGAAACTCTTCTGCAACTCTCGAGCAAACTCCAGGTTATTTACGACTTCTTGGTACTTGGACAAGGCGTCCTACAGGTCAACAAGAAAGGATGAAATATGAATGGATGAAACAGGATAGAGTGGTCAGGTGAGGCAATGAACGGAGATGAGACGGATCTTTGGACGGCTCCTTTAAATGAATGATGAAAACCGAGTCCCAGTCAGTCGTTGTTTCCTATGAAAACGCTGCCTTCAGGTGACACTAAGCTGTAAAGTGGTTGTGGGTCTGACAGTTTGGCATTTAAATTTGTATCATATCCTTCTAGTTTCATGTGAAGATTGTTTGAAAAAATATATCGTTAATCTATCCAAAATGGTCTTGACTGAAACTTGCACTCATTCTAGTAGATATTTTTCTGTATAATAAGTAGTAAACCAGATGAAATAATAATCAATCTGTATTTCAGAATTCCTAACATTCGTGTTCCCCTGGTTGAGATCTTGGAAAGAAGATCTTTTCATAGAGATTAAGATAAAATCAGGAAATTTGTCGTCACATCCCTAAAGGTCAACATAAGCCGAGAATTATTATTATTATTATTAGTGAAAAGGACATAAAAAAAACACACACCAGCTGATCCTGATTCAGTCGTTCCCCCTTATTCTTCTTCTCCTGATAGTCATCCAGTTTGGACTGTAGAAGTATGTTGAAGTGATGTTAGAAGGGAATAACTCTATGACATCCAGTTTTCAGATAGAATGGAAAGAGTTCACATTTAACCAGGGACACAACCTGTAAGAGCCTTAGAGTGGGATTATTATACATTTATTATAGTTGGAAATGTGACAGACACACTTCCACTTGGTGCTGTTACGAAAAGTTTACCACATCAACTGACAATCATGATTCAATATTCATATAGAAGATATGGGGGGGAGGGGGTGATAGATTTACCTTTTTCTTCTCCATGTTGCGAACCTTCTTGTCAATGACACCAAGAACCTGCTTCATGGCCTCTGGCTGACTTCCACTGCCCAGGTCGGGAACGGCACACTGGACAGCATTATTACCAACCGTTGCTGAAGGCATCTATGACAGAGTACACACACAGGGAAAGGATGTATTACCTTAAAACGAAGGGCTTTTACTCTGAATTCTCTTCAGGATGGACTGTGACCTCAGATCTTGTTCAGTATAAGAATCTGCAGCTCACACGAATTGTCTAGAGATTCTTATTATTATTTATAATAACAGATATGAACTCTTTCTCACACTGTGTTCACAAAATGTTCACTGGCCACAGACGATATTCTGAATGTGGGTTTGAATCTACATCTTTGGACTTTGGTCCCGTCTATCGTGGTGTTGGGTGGTCGATTGGTTCCGATTAACAACTACACGCAGGAAATCTAAACAAGGTATGTGACACACTGGTGGAGTGAGGAAAGTTAGTCTATTCCAACTTGGAAAAAGCTTAGCAGCTAACATGACTGATGCTAGCGATACCGTTACATAACTAACGCTGGGACAATCAATCGACGTGTAGACAGCAAAGCTTTGCTCTTGGTGTGTGCTTGTATTATGTCATAGCCAGCTTCAGCAGCTGCAAACGCCCATCTGCTGTTCCCTCGGTGCAGTGGTTTATTTGTACGGTGATGTTCGACCAGCGATCATCGCTGGTCCTAATCGGTCTCCCATTGTTAGCTGACAAGCTAGCTCCCCCATTAACGCTACGCTGTGAGTTAACCGGGTTTCCTTTGCAACTAATTTGTCAGAAACGGGTGTTGTGGTGCTTACAAATGCGTCAGCGCGGTATGACGTCATCTGTAACAAATAATAGTGAAACGTAGAATCGCCATACGCCGCGACAAGTCATTCTGTCGGCGGTCGTCTCGATTAAGATGACAAAAGGCGATTTTGTGAATCAAACCGCTTCCTGCCGTTTGTTGGCGGCGATATGGATCTCCTACCTTTATACTCTTTGTCTTCAAAGAGATTCCCTTCGACGCGACGAACGACAGCTGTGTGGGTGCAGTCTTAATCGTTAACTTTCAGTGGTATTTTCTAGAAAGATGTTCAAGCTCACCCCGGCTAACGGCTGTCAGGCTGCTCAGCTAGCAGTAGCGGCTACAAGGACCCCTGACAGCTTACCTCAGGATTGCCTGACGGGGAAAAAAATCCTGTCTGTATGTCTATTTTTTGTTTGCTCATTTGTTATCTTATGGTACAAGTTTACAGTGGTTTATAGTAAAGATTGTCTCTGAATAGTGAACGCTATTAGAAGTGAAATGTACCATCCTTTTCTGCCGTTACTTTGTTGTGTATCCTTTGGGTGCAGACATAAATACAAATGGCCAGCTGTCTGCAGGTGGTTTCATTGTTGGATATGTATTATTATAAGTCCATTTAATGTGAAAATACTGTACTTTACTATTGATGTACAAACAATCCAGATCTGCTTGTACCATACATTTACTGGCAAAATAATACAAAGTTGCCAAATCAGGACAATGTGCAAAATGAAAAGGCTGAAGGATAAACATGTCATTTGCAGTCATGCAATGAGGAACTAAGAGCAAACTAAAATGAATACTATCCCCTGTAATGTTATATAATCAACACAAGATGGTGTTAATGTCAAATATCCTGGACTGGTATCAAAATAAGCAAAACATAGGATCGTATTTGAAACGGAGAAGTTCATGAACACATTTTTGATATTCAGACATACTTTTTAAATCTTTTGTTGTTTCTTTCTTTCATTCTTATCTCAGCAGATTTTCAAGAGGCACTGAGTGAGTGACCAGACTGAACTGAATAAAGTTCAAGTCTCTCACTCGCTGACATTTTCTATCACACTTTAAAAAAAGAACAGACAAAAAGAAAACATGTGTGGGGGTGTGGGCATCATTGTTATCAAAGAGCTCCCCCACCCCCTTTATGATCAGAGTGTCTCCAAGGCCCCATAGAATTGGTTCTGGGGTGTGTGATGTGAGCCTACATCGCTCAGCGCTCCTCTCTTGCAGCGCATCTGACTGGATTAAATACGTGCTGAGGATTTATTGGCTGAAAAACCACAAGAGCCCCACAAAAGCTCTGGCCCCAGCCCATTTGTAGCGTGGTTCAGTCATACACAGGAATCCAACTGCAGCCCTTCTCCTTCAGCGTTCACTATCTCTGCTCTCCCTTTCAAACTAGACAAACTAGACATTCTTTTCTCACACTCACGAATCCCAAAGATTTCCCAAAAGAGTCTTTTTTCTTTTATGCTGAGTCTTACCAAACACAGGTGCATGAGCATATATGTACGTGTGCCAGGTATTCCTTGTGTTTTGATAGACATAAATCTGTTTGTACAGACACTTTGTAGGTACTTTCCACCTTCGTGAGGACCAAAGGAACGTCGGCATGATGTAAATGATTACATTTGAGGGTCTGATGTCCTCTGAGGTGGTGGAAACATGACTGTGGTGCCTGCTTGTGTGTGAGAGGAATGGGGCGACATTCATGATTCCAGGAGCAGATGTGTCATCGACAGATAGCAAACGTTAACTGCTTTCATCATCATTGTTTGTTTTATAGTTGATGCAATGCTTTAGCACAAGTTAATTAGTATCTAATTTTAAATCCAAATTAAAAGTAAGGGTTTTTTTAAGGACTGGGATCCTGCAGATTTGTGATCCATCCTGTGATTAGTGTGAAGGCTTAAACACGTCAACTCTGACGCAGAAGGTGACGACGACCTGTGTGACCTGGTTCGTTATGTCAGAAACCATCTGGTTGACAAGAGTTAGAGTCAAAAGACACTTTGACACATATTTGTCCAATACAAAGGACCACGGTGTTGTTACAGTGGAGCGTATTCAACTTCATGTATTTTCAATATCTGATTGATGTTTTCATCTTTCTGTGCCTCTGTTGTGTTTGAGAGAAAGCTGCACACCATCCATTTCATTGCATTTGTGTATAATGACAATAAAAGATTTCAAATTCCCCGTTGTGATCAGCGTTAAGTTAAAATAAGGTGAATAGTTTCATTGTTTGTTGATTTGCTGACAAAGACAAATATACAGATTGTTGTAAAACATGATAAGAAGGCTCCTGTGTATGAAATCAAATGAATGAATTCACTTTGTATGTTGCAAACTGATTGATTACTTACAATTCAAGTCATCTTAATATGAATCTATTTGTTTAATTGTTTATCTATTTATCTATTATCTTTCGTTGTGAATGACACGGCATTGAATTCCTGTATCTTAATCCTAAAACAAGAGAACAATGAGAAGTTGAGGCATACTGGACTTGTGCTCGTTGTGGGAGCAGAGTAAACGAGAAGGTGGGGGAAAGGTAAACTATGACCTTTGACTTCCTGTTCTGCCTTTGCGTGACTGTTTTTGGCTCATGAAGACCAAACTTAAGTTCAGCTGCCTCACTGGGTCAACACTAACCTGGTCGTGCTGTGACTGGAATCCAACCCACAAACTGATCTTTATCTCAGAACGTGAAACCAGAGCAGACCTGGCACTTCTGTCCTACCGAGCTCGGCCCACAGGGCATCACGAGAACTCTGAAAGAGCGAGATCAGAGATAAAATACGAATAGAAGTTCATGGTCTCCTGGCAAACTGAAACTAGATTTGGAGAAACATCTGTCATCTATGGAAATGGAAGGAGCATCTGTCAAATTGCAGGAATGTGACCAGAAGAAACTGTCTAAATGACTATTATATCAATGTCAACTGCTGAAGAATGAATCAGAATAAATGACAGAAATGACAGAGAGGAGAAAAAAATATCATCTAGTTGAATGAAATCCAAATGCGTGTTTGACCTAATTTCCCCCCTCCAGGAGTAGTCGGACTGGTGAAGTAGATGCTGGATTCAGATCCTCGGCAGAGACGACAGGAGGTGAGCTGCCATACACAGAAACATTTTGCGGTTCCTGACAAAATTCAGTTTGGCAGCAACGTGAATGGAATGTGTCATGTTTACACTGCATTTAGGTTCAAATCAATACGGGTGAAAAACTAAACCCGCGCCCTCTGCCAAAGAACCTCCACGATTGGACCGCCGATTTCCATTGTTATCTCAGACGAAATCGAACCCGCCCGAAAAACCAAAACAAAAAAGATGTGGAGGTGAGTTTGTACCAGAGGTATGTTTCATCCCAGCAAACCGGACACACACCGATGGGTGCCGACTGCCAACACAAATGCTCCTCAGGTATCTGCTTGTGTTAGAGCCTCTACTCACCGGCAGCACTGGAGCTTTATCTCCGAAGCCACGTTAAGCTTTTATAAAGCGAGCATGAAGAGCAGCAGCTTGAGTTTAATGCCCAACAAACCAGCAGGCCCGTGACACACACGTCTGCTGCACGACCGGCCTGGAAACCAAAACACAATGAAATTCACAAATCAGAGCTTAAACAAACAAGTGCAGGCCTGGACAATGACAAACGCAGGCTATTTTCTACCCGGGTGCACAGAGCTCTGATATATGCGTGGTTGTTTCCTATGAGTATTCACGCAAAATCAGGACACACAGGCCGCTGTCGTCTGGTTAACATCCTCATCTGTGAATGCCCTGTGCCTCTGCTGAGAAGCGTTCGCTGACAGAGAACGTGTCTGGACCCTGTCATCATTTTCCTGAAGACCTCAATTGTACAGACCAACTTAATTAGATCAGCTTTGATTGCTATTTCCAAAGACAGGAATAACACGAGTCGGCGTGTTTGTCATCCACACCCGTTCCTGTGCCGTTGGATTCTGTACAGTTCTGTTTAGTTCCACGTCTGTCATGTCTGTAATTGGCGAGTTGAGCGGGCGCCGTGACGGTGACGAAGGCCTGACGTGGCAGGTGCTCTGCAGATAGTCTGGGGTCAGGCGCTGCATTGAGGCTGAGGAGCTTTTAGTGAAAAGCAGACATTCTGTCCCAGAGTTCTGTGACAGAATGCGGGTTTAGACGGAGCGCCCGCACCTTTAAACTCCATCACAAACACACACTGGCACGCAACGACTGACGTTCAGTTAAGAAGAGAACCAGAAGTGATGCAGTTACGTCATAGTCATCTGGGCTGACCCATCCTGAGGTCCAGAACAGGTCTGCGTTTGTTGTATACGTGCATGTCAACTGCAGAAAGTCATGTGTTTTTGAAGCGTTGGAATAGGTCGTGTTACGTGCCTGCAAATTCATGTGCCATTATCAGGTACTTTCAAGTGTAGCTCTAAGGCTCAGGCATCATTTGGTGTGGTGGAATAAGTGGAAGAGGAGATTTCATTGTCTTAATATTCTAATCGTAATGAGTTCGTCATCATCAGGAACGGTGTGTTGTTGACCAGCTGGTGCGTCATGTCTCCCACTTTAAACCAACAGATGGCAACATATCACCCAACAGTCGGGGTGTCAACACTGATCGTAAAGAACAGGGAAATGCTTCGTCGGGGGGAGCTGGAGGGGGAAACTCCCAATTTACCAGTCAATTACCAGTCACTGTGGCCAGTGAGTGAAAGGGAAACAGAGCGCCTCTGTAATCAGCCTGGTCCGTTCATGTCACTCATGTGTCAGCCCGTCACCCTTCATGCTGCCGAGTGAGGAGCTCCAGAGAAAGTCATGCTGCATTCACATGGAACGAGAACTGGCAGACAGCAAACCGGTGGACGAGAGAAGGACGGTTAAACACCGACCAGGTTGGCAGAGAAACCCGTCGACAGCAGACGGCGACGACATTCACAGGTCAGATACTGTAACTTTGACCGTTTGACCGCCACAGAATTCACTACCGCATGGGATGTGAAAGAAAACAGGATTTGATATCGATAGGATAATAACACTTAATAATACAGAAGAATATTTTTGGAATATTTCATTTTATTTACTGTAAACAATACAACATCGCCATAGAAACACTGGTCCCGTGTTGCTGTGGTGCGGTTTGTTCTTCCGTTCCGTCCAGCAGACATCTCTCCCGTCTCCCTGGTTCCATGTGAATGCAGCTCCAGTTGGTGCTGTAGACAGAGGTGAGGCTGAGCTTTGGGGACTTGGACTATTTGATGACACCATCAGGTTCTTCACCGCTATTTCGGTTTTGACCACGACTTAACACACACGGCTAAAGATGTAAGGTGCACTCGCTGAGGTCTGTCGGATACAACTGGACAGTTTTACTGAACGTGACCTGGATGACTGACAACGTTCACTCACCAACATCACCACCCGGTGTGAGACAGACAATGTGGAAATGCTTCTTACTGTTTGGATGATTGTCAAAGTCATGTCCTCCTTATATTGTTTGATACTTTGTGGAATAGTAGCCCCCCCTTGGAAAAAAACCCAAACAAACCTACGTACCCCTGACAGCTGCTTCTCACAACTCAACTCACCTCACTGAGTTAGTTATATCAGTTAGTACTGAATGGTAAGTTGCATCAAAAGATGCATTTCTAGCAGTACAAATGTGTAGTGTTGAAAATAGGAATAAACAGACATGCACAAGTTGTTTATAGTTGCACACAAAAAGAATTATTTCATAAAACCAACAACTACCCGGGTCAGTGCTATTAGCCCCTCTGTGACGTGACCTTTTCATTGAGCCAATAGCATGAACCAGTGTTTGCAACGGTGAATATTTGTTGAAATGTCAAAGCCTCTGGAAAGAAAACTAGTGATAGATGTGTCTAAAGACACAAGAACAATAGTGAATGACTCAAGAAGAACAAGTCCTCCTGTGGCCAGATCCAGTACCTACAAGTACTATCGTATTTAGTTGAAGATCAACTTACTGATATTTAAGATGGAATAAAATTGCATGATGATGATGATGATGATTTCTTGCAGTGTTATGATTTATAGTTTGTATAAAAACCTGTGTTGTTTGCAGGGAGACCTCTCCTTCACAGGTTTGAGGTGTCGGAGTGTGTCGCTGAGGGAGCAGTGACGTCCCTCTGTCCCTCCACCTCCACTGGGCCGATGGGGCATCTCGTCCACTTCTACCGATGCTCCAGCAGACCACTACATGGACAGTGTGCAATGTCACGACTGTGTCCCAGAAGGTCAAGGAGAAGGTCAAAGAATGTTCCTTTACAGCAGTAACACTAAACGTCAACTGTTTAAATGAAAGAAATCTGAAATATGTGACCATCTCCATCTGAAGTACTGTAACTCAAATGTATGTCACGTCTAACAAAAAATGTCCAAGCTTCAATCCTTTTATTTGCCATTTGTGCAAGGAGTTGCATTGTTAATACCATCGGTTCCTTTCAAGAACAAGTTAATTTGACGTGAAAACTTTCAGGCATTGGAAAGAGATGTATATAAAGTGACATTAGATATCAAATATATCGATAGAGACGGAAGAGAACACACAAACGAAAAAGCACAGAAAAGAAGTAACAAGTTCCTGTTGCGAGGCAAAGTTGAATGCTGTCTGATGTTAAAGATCAACAGGTTCTGGCATCGGGCAGAATTTTCCACTTTTCCAAAGCACGGCGTCGAGGCAGAGATTGTGTAACGACACAGAACGAGAGGGAGCGAACGTGTGCGACCGATACTTGTGGTGCTCCAGTTAATTATGTAGTTGAGGCTGCACATCAAGTGGTATTGGTGGTGGTGTGACTGTGCATTCATTGTGGAGCAGCCCCCACGTTACATCAGCCCCCAAAAAACAGCCTGTCCAAAATTGCGCCTGGCTCCTTTCCCATTCCAGAACACTGGATGATGTTTTATGAAGTCGGGGCAAACGCACCCCAAACATGTTGAAAAGTGCCAACAGAACTTCTGTCACTAAATGACTTGAATTATCAGCCAGCAGTGAGCGCCGTGACACCCACTAAACCATCTACAGTAACCGTGAACGGTCCAAACACACATGTTTTACTTTGTCGCTGAAATGAAAGTTGTCTCAGACTCATCCACACATACTGCTGCAGTTGCCTCCATATGTATCCTGGTTGAACATCTGCTGGGCTTGTCTTGCTTTGACTTATGTCAAGCTGTGGCTAATCCCTCCTGTTGCTCTGTATCTACTAGAACAAGCCTTTCATGTCCTCACCAGAATTCATTCATTTCGTTTTGTTTGTTTGTTTGTTTGTTTGTTTGTTTTTGGTGCCACTTCACTCTCTTGTCACTCTGCCCGTCTCCACCTTATTTTTATTTTGTCCCTGCAGCTCGCATCGAGAAGTATTTTCGATAAGTCAAGGGGTCCTTGTGTGTCCCGGGGATGGGACCAGAGTTGTGCTTCTGGTTTTAGACGCAGTGTAACTGCAAATAGCCACCAGGGCTTGTTTCCTCCCGTCAACGAAGAGAGGAGACCAATGTAAATACAGCACTTCCTCCTCCTCCTGGTTTTCATTCTCAGCAGCCTTCCCCCTCCACTGGGTGCATCTCTTCCCAGACAAAAGACAGAAATACACCCACACTGCCAATTAGGCCCAACAGAACGTATGGAGAAGATCTTTAAAATCACCCAAATATATATAATTCATCTTTGTAATTCATATGTCGACAGAAGTCTGCATGTACATTGGAGCGAAAACAAAACAAGAAAAAGTCTCATGTAGGTTTCAGCTCAGCATCATTCTGCTTCGGCGTACGAGAAGCGCAGGGCAAAGTAATTACAGTGACCTTACAGATGCAATCAAGAGCTCAGTGTCCTGCAGCGGTTTACTTGTCTTTGTTCCACAGGGTCATCATACGCACTCGTATTTGCAGCTCGTTCCACAAAACAAACAAAGACGAGCGAAGTCGGAGCCGTGATTAGAGAAATCAACAAATCCTCAACAGGACGTGAGCACATGGGCCTCTGGGCGGGATCTGCTCCACTGGAAAGGGTGAGTCAAAGCCAGGACGGCGGGTGGACGTAACGTGGGAGTGCAGGGGTGCAGGGGGACCAGAGGTGTTAACTCCCAGCGGCTGGATCAGCCTCTCTCATTTTCGTTTACCATATCCGTCATGGGAACATCACTTGTATTTTCTTTTCATTACAAGAGCAATCTCTCTGCAATCCTTCCAAACAACAGTAGAATAACTGCTTATTTGATCTGTGTGCCTGTCATGGACGGTGGAGGAGGAGGGTCCGTGGGATGCTTTGTTGCTGGGCACAGTGCACGCTGCGAGGGTGGAAACAATCTTTTCCTCCATTACAAATCAAGGTCTGTGGACGGAGCTTCTAAAAAAAAAAACAAAAAAAACCCAACAACAACTAGTCCTCACACTGGTTGTGTTCAGTCTTCTCTGCAGTCGAAATCATCTAGAGATGATCCAGCTGATGACGAATGAATGAAGCAGGTAAACACGACCGGGTCAGACGGGGTGAGGGTTTACTGAGGGCCTCTGGGGACTGACACCGATACTGGGACCTTTTTGAGTCGTACACTTGCATGTGTAGCTCCACGGCTTCAGACACTTCTGCCCAGTTTAAAAACACCAGCACATGTTCCCTTGTCTGGGTTTATTCGGCCGGACAGGTGAGTGATCCATTATGCCACCACTTGGCAAGCCAGCGCACGCCTGCCTCCGTCCAGACCTGATTGCCCTCCCCACACGTCGCCTGGTTCTGATCAGATCTGACACCGTGTGCCGAGCAGACGTACAGAATCACTCTCCACACACGTTGTGTGCGAGACACTTCGGGGTCTGCTCAGAGTTTCCCTCAGGATTAGTTTAAGATGTGCTGCGCTGGTACCGACGGGGTGGAACGGGTGCGAGTATATCAAACGATAGCAGCGATGGCGGCGGGATATCGGTTACAGAACAAATGGCGCCACTGAGGGGGGTCTGTGAAGTTGTCAAGGTAACAGTAGGACTGATGTGACGACAGGATTTGACACCGAGCCCGATTTGTTTTGAGTTTTCAGATGTGGAGCAGGTTGAAATCTGTCCGGCGAGGAGTCGTCATCCTCGTCATCCTCGTCATCCTCCACGTTGTCCACACTTGAGCCATCACCGTTTGAGCTCATCTATCCACACGGTGCAAAGAGAAATGATTACACATGACATGTGCTCCCAGAGGCCTCTTTCCTGAAATAAAGACAACACAAGGCTGCTCCGAGTCCTCGATTACGTTCCTGCCATAACACCATGTGTCAAAGAGACAAACATGATCCTCTCGCCTTGAAACTAACACCGGAGTAGAGCTGGAGAATGTCTGACTTGACAAATAAACCCTCCGCGTGTCTCATGCGGGAATCAAAGGGATGTTTTGAACATTATGTTGGCAATAATTGCTGCAGATTGTGGAGTCCAGCCCCTGAACAGGCTTCTTCAGAGCGTCCAGACACTCTGTAGACCCCCTTCTTGTCTGCCTTTAGCTTTTAATGGAACTGCCACCAACCACAACAAGATTTCTGAGGCCCAGTGTTCATCCCTTGGAAATCCCACCAAACGTGAGTAGTTTTGGAATTCCGGAGCGCCATGCCAACCGTGAAGCCTCCCTGCCTCTCGCATGCGCTGCATGGAGGGGCAATTTTCCTCCGTCTGAACTTGGCAAAGCCGCCTCACCTGGAACCAATCAGTAACACAATCGAAGGGTCCCGACTTGAAAGCCCGCTCCTTTCCTTTGATAGTCTCTTCTTGGTAGCCTGCACGGCACTGGAAACAGGGCTTTTTGTAATCTGCAGATACAAAAGAGCCAGGGATTGAGACGAGTAGCCAGCCATCAAAGTGAATTATGCAAATAATCAGGAAACAAAGCTCAGATACTTTCTGTTTATTCTGTCCTTTCTCGGAGATGAAGGCTGGAAATTGGACTGTTGCTCGGAAACTTTAAGTGCTTGTAGCCGTCTGCTGTTTTCTTTCTCTCAGCGTTACACATCGTATAGTTGTTACTTTAGATCCAAACTTCTGTGTGGACGCAGCGTCTTTTCTTCAACATTTGGTTGGACTGTTGAATGTGTAGCTCCTCCGGTGTGATTTCATAAACAGCACAAATCACAAAACTCTTCTTCTGTAGTCTCAGGGTGAGACGACGTGACAAATTGGATCAGAATAGTTCCAGTTGAATACATTTTTGTCGCAACGTGGTGGAGAGACAAGAGTGAAAAACTACAAATCAAACCTGAGAGATCATGAAAGAAATGGTAAGATTCCATTCTCCCTGCTTGACTTCTTTGCGTTTGTTGTTCAGAACCACTCTGGCCTCAGATTCACTGCTGGTCTGACCCCGTCAAGAGGTCAAAGATGAAATAAGATAAGATGATCCTTTACTGCCCTGTTGTAGCCTTCAGACCAATGTGAACTATGTACAAAAAAAAGTTATATAATCGAAAATCGATAGATAATAGCTAAGCACAACATGTATTATTATTATTATTATGCATTTTAATGATAATAATAAAAGCACAGAAATAACACAAAATAAAATCACAGAAAGGCAAGTTTTAAAAAAGGTATTTAAAAGGTATTTAAAGGACCAGAGAGTGTGCATGTCATGGTTTGCCATCAGTCACTGGTTTCTCCCCTCTCCCCTGAACGCACCATCCCTTGTCACTCCCAGCCCCTCAGCCTCCACCATTCACACCTGTTCAACACAGAGGTTACAAAGCCCCCCACGACCCCCCACCTCCCTCTCACCAGATTGTTCCTCTCTCTTTTTTATGTCTCTCCTGCCCTCGTCTCAAGTTGCTGACGCTACCTGCTCCTGTTCCTGCCTTCTGTTTTCCTCCCAAGGGTAACGTCCGTTTGTTGAAGCAAGAGGATTGTTGTGGTGGGTTTTTGAAGCCAAAATTATTTTATTTATTATTTATTATTATTATTTTTTTGCTGAGGACTCACTTACTGAAGATTTTGTAGCAGACGTTTTTGAGGTCAGATTTTGCCCCCC
>CAAKHB010008619.1:0-27706 GCA_901007665.1 Aeoliscus strigatus
GACTCTCCCGACTGGTAGATGTAGTCGTTGTGCAAACACGGACAATGATGTGCCACGATGCAGCCGGTATTTCTGATGTCATCAAAGACCGTTCCTGAGATGAAGGTGAATTAAGTAATTTTCAATGTGCGTGCCTCAGGCAGGAATGAGATTGTGCAGAGTTTCATATATATAGAAGGGAGGTGGATACCGGCGGGGCAGCTGCAGTCATCATGGCAGTGGCTGTCACAGGTCTGGCTTGCTTGAGGGTTGGAGCAGGTGTCGGGACACGTGCTGCTACACTCCAAGAACTCCATGTTGTATGGACATTTCTTATCTGTGAACACAAACACATTAAAGTAGTTCTGATGTACGGGTCTGCAAACCCTACAGTGAACAACACCATAAAAACTTTAGTGCTTACAGCAAAAAGTTTCATTTCTCCATTGTTGAGGTTGACCACCGGCGTGCGTGCACTGCCTGGAGAACTCTGAGATGGTTTTACAGTGAACAGAGTCTGTGTTATTCTCAGAGATGCACATATCAGCAGCACAGGCTTTACTGAAAGACTCCACATCCACAAGGTTTTGACAGCTGCTGAAGGGAGCACTGGAGAAGATCTGGTCACAGGACGTCTACAGAAAGAAAGGGATGCAATAAGCTTCAGGTCATCCTGGTGTGTGATTCTGTTATGATGTCATCACAGCGTCTTTATGCAGGTTTAGATGGGGCTAGAGTCATGACTTCAGGAGATATATTTTTTATGTACTATTGTACAGAGTAAATTATTACCTTATGTCCACAGTCTTGGACTAGGTTATTGTCACTCTCTTCACAGATCTCAGTCGGCCCAGTCACCTTGAAGTTCTCAGCATAGTTGAGGACAGACAGGGGAGCTCCTGCATTTCAGGATGTGGCATCGACATGGGGGTTATTTACCACTCAAGCAATGACTTTTAGAGAGAAGTAGACAGAAATATGCCTCATTTACATGTTTTCCAGTTTCTAGTGGAATGTAGAACATGCTTCTTTTTTAATTTTGTATTTCTTTTTATTTTACAATTTAAGACAGCTGAGCTGGGTGGGTTACAGTGGATCGCTGGTGTATGGTAACCAACCTATACATTCCAGTGCAGAGTAATTCACACACTTAAGTTGGAACCTAATATATATAGTGAATATTTCTAGACTCTTACCGTCTTCCACAAATTCATTGGCGACTCCATCAAAGTTTCCACAGAGTCCACAGGTCTGGTTCTTGTATTTGTTATCCATTTCAATCTGCGACCACAATACGTGTTAGCCATTCAGGGTTACCCAAACAGACTTGAGTCGTAATCACTCAGGTATATTTGGTAATCATTTTTAAAGTTTATCTCAGATTGGAGCATTCCTCTCTTGCTATTTGATGAAACTTAAGAAATGGGGCCTGATGCATTGTACACCTTTGTGCCCACAGTCCCACTCCGTCACTTCTTCATTTCAATTCAGCCCCGGCTTCTTTTCTTTGTTCATCTCAGTATTTGTTTGCTCAGGCAATCGTTCAATTATCTTTACAAACTGGAGTCTGTGTGAAAATATCCTGCTCATATGTTGGGGACATTGCCTGAACAGACAAAATCTGTTCAGATTCTCATCTGTAAGTGTTTACATTTGTGCAATTTGTGTGTGTATTTCATACTTCCAGGGAGTCATCCAGGTTCCAGATGGCTCTAATTCCCAAGTTAGCTTCCACAGTCAAACTGGATGCCGTCCTGTAGATCGTTACCCCGAAGGTAACCTGAGGAAGAGACACCCTGTAGAGAGAAAATGACATCTGAGTTTATTTGAGATGTCAGCTCTGATAGGTGCATATATACATTTTTAATGAATTTAGACTTTATGTTCAAATGACCACAACGTGACTACAATTGATGTCGTCAGAACCCTGCAGAAATCCTAATAAATAATAATAAGAAACTAAATTAAGCTCAGCTTCCAGTGTCAGAGTGCAGAGGTCAAGTGTCTCAGGTATGTACGTGATCAACTGGACACAGTAAACTTACGTCTGTCCATTAATGACCACGACACCGTTGTAGAGCTCCACCACTGAACCGTCCAGGATCAAGAGGATGTTGTAGATGGTGGGAATGTTGTCGACCACCTTGCGTCTCATCTGGATGTTGAAATTCCTGTAGCTGTCCTTACACTGGTAGGCCAGGACGTGGTTACAGGTGGAGGTCAGCTGGAAGAAGTCTCCATCGAAGGTCTTCCAGTGAAAGTTTCCCCAAGTCGTGCATACTTGGCCGATGTGAGACGCATTTCCTACAAGCACAATTATAAGAAACAGATTTGTTTTAAATGGTGTGAAGAGGAGACCAAAATAAACCTCATTTGCTCATTTATCTGAATTAAGGCTCAGTGTTTCATGAGTCGGAACAATCTTTTCAATAAAAAATAATATAACTATTATTATCATCAGCATATGATGACACAATTAAGTTTTAAAAAATGTAGCATTGTACATTTATAGTAGCTGTACTACATATCATTCATAGCATAATTAAGGTCTTCCTTTAAACAGTTAAGCAAAGACCATTCATGAACAGTATTTGAAACTGCCTAAATCCAGCTATTTAACACATTTCCTCTTTTTCACTGTACAGCAAAATAACCATTTTAACAAATATCCTCTAAATTCAGGCCGTCACCCACCAGTCTGAGCGAGGGCGCCGACCAGCAGCATCAGGTAGGTGAGCCGTAATGTGGGTTGTTGTTGTTTGGTCCCCATGATGATCCCGAGGACTCAGCTGCAATGAGAGTGCTCACCTGAATGATGGACAATTTTATAACCTGCTAACAGGGGTGCAGAGGTGGAGCTACAACTGTGTGTGTGTGTGTGTGTGTGTGTGTGTGTCTACACAAGTTCATCTGTGACATTTCCATGCAAAATATTGGTTTTGTTTTGTTGTTGGCTTTGTTTGCTCAGTAAACATCAACTTGCTCAGTTAACACATTAGCGCCTGCATCACCACTACAAGCAGTAAAATCACCCAGCTGAGAGTATTATTGTGGTGCATCCTGACCATCTTCCACAATATGGTCAATAATCCTCCTGGCAGAGATGTGGTGAAGTCACTGTTTTGCAAGTTTCATGATTCGGGTCTTTACACTCAAGTCCCTGCTCCAGCCCTCAAAGTCCCAAAAGCTTGACTGTGTGTGGTCTCCACTTCATTAGGCTTCTTAAGATTTAACACACTTTGACCTTGACGACACAGAGACATCACCGAAACATCTTATATGGTTGATGGTCATGATGAATTTAAAAGTAAATGCTATAATTAGATTTCAGTCAACTGATCGTTTAGCAGTTCCATCTGTGTACTCTCGTGTGTAAGTACTGTGACTGAGGGCTCCTGGCTTCAGCTACAGAAATTAATGTAAATATAATAATAACAATAATATATTATAGAATAAATAATATAATATCATGTGTGTGAATGGTTGTCTGTCCTTCATCTGGACCTGTGATGAGCTGGCAAGTCGTCCAGGGTGGACCCCGCCATTTGCCCGTTGATGGCTAGGATCGGCTTCAGCACACCCGTGACCCGTAATCGGAATAAGCAGCAGAAAATAACTGAATGAAAAATATAGTAGTAATACCATATATTATTATGTATATAACGATAATATATAATCAATTTAATCAATATATATAATGATAAATATAGTATAGTATTCAATATAAAAATATAGTAATGAATAGTAGTTCATTAGAATAGTATAACATAGATATAGTCAAGTTGCTTCAGAGGCTCAGCTTTATTTCAAAATGTATTTTATTTTATTTCAGTATTTTGTATCGAGTACCTTTTCATTAGATAAAATCCTCTAGCATTACATCTATTAATACTCACACATGTCTGCTTAAATGGCAAATTTAGAGTCCTCTGGATTTGTCCAGTTCATGCTGAGGTGCAACTCACAAACAGACTGAGTGAAACTGAATAAGATATTGACAAAAAAATGACATTCAATCCCTTTGTATCAAAGCGACATTGGGACTGCTGTTGTCACGTTCATGTGCTGTGGCATCATGAATGAATTTAATTTAACCCTCTGGACGTCAGACCATGATAACCAAATTGTCTGCAATCTACCACAGGAATCTTTCTCTGTGCATTTATAAAAACAAACATGTTGAACTGATGAAGAAGGAGGACTACGCAGTATTCAGCAGCCTCCACCCTCCACACAATGTGGCCCATTGTTCAAGTGTAGACATGATGAATGTTGCTCAGAGAGAGGTTGCGAGGCTTGTGTTGATGTCTGAGGCCTGCGTAAATAATCTGCAGTGACTCACGTTGCTTGGTCCAGGACATGCATCCTGCAGTGCATCTTTGATACAACATCTCATTGTGTCGTGTCAGCAGAATCTCGTGTTGTGCCAAGAGAGTCAGTGAGTAGTGATTGTGAATTGATCCTTTCCACCTCTCTCTCTTTGTCTTCTTGACTTCATTAATTTGCTTCAAGTGACGCATTAAGTTCAACTAATTAAACATCCTTGTTTGTAAAGACTCCTGAATTCCTGTTATGTCCCTGTGAGAATGTTTGTCAGGGACTTGGTGTTTTGCTGAGTGGTGTCCTGATCCCTGCGCGACATGTTTGTCCTCAAGTCTTGCATAAATACTCCTTATTGGGGAAGTAAACAAGCAGCAGGATGTGTTCGTAAACTGTGTGTACAGGTGTGATAGGTTTCTCACACTCATTACGGTGTTTAAGGTGAAGGTGGAGTAGACACACAAACAACCAGAACCTGGCTGACACAATGACTGCGCCTCACTGTCTAAAAGACACCTGCAGGTGGTCACATCTGAGCACGTACACAGGAAACGGCCCTAATGGAGCTTTTCAAACTCGACCTGGTCAAAGGTTTTGCTGAAAATGTTTTTCCTTTCACTGAATTTTTTTCACCATTTTCAAATCAGTGTTCAATTACTTAGGTGTTCATTATAATTCCTTCAGATACAACATCACAAAGAAAACATACTTTTTTGCACTTTAAAACATACCACTTTAACCTTTGTACAGTATACTTCTGCTAAATCAATCATTTCACATTCAATAGCATCAATAAACTGGTTGGTGTCGGGTACAGTCTTAAGATAGAACGCCAGAGGCAAATCAGCTGCCAGACGGCGGCGCTGATTGGAGAACCATTCAAACTCACGGCTGTGGAAGGAAATAGAAGATAGTGTTTGCAAAGGAACAAAAGTAAATTGTCATTGAGTTGATTGTTTTTCCTACTTTTTTTTGCATAAATTGTTCAGATGTATCTAAAATTGTAATCATTAATATTTTCACAAGTAAATAATTCAGTTACACATTTCCCCTACAATGTCACCTATTACAGTTATGTTCTTTTTATAATTAAGTTTAGTCTAGTTTGAGGCTGAATGAACAAAATGAACATCAGCAAATCTTTCACATTACACTGTAGCACACAGTGCACAGAACCATCTGTTTTTAATCTTTGAAATGTACAGACACACGCACACACACTTCAAACATAAGGATGCAGGTAAAAGTGAATAACGTATTTTTTATTATTTGGCGTAACCATCCTCTGTCTTCTAAAAAATATTCTTCATTTACAGCATTTTTTGCACACTTGCATAGACTTGTGCACACTATTGTATATATTTTAAGCTGTTTTGTTTACAACCACTTGTTGCATGAGCAGGTATTTGTAATGCGTACTCCAGCACACTAGGTGTCGTAAAATGTTCTGAGAGGCCACTTGCTCTCGCACAGGACACAGGAAGTAAAGAAGAAGCAGCAGCGTATTTCCGCCCGGCAGCAGCGTGTTCGTGCCGCCAAATTGTCTTCTGAGAGTTCTGAGGTGTAAACAAAGAAACCGTGTAGTGTGTTTTATTTGTGTCGACATGGTGAAACTGTCCGCGGAGCTAATTGAGCAGGCTGCTCAATACACCAACCCGGTGAGAGACAGAGAGCTGGATTTAAGAGGTACGGGAAGCGTCCAGCACGTCCATTACTCTTCGCTAGCATCAACGTCCATCAGCAGGCCCGTTGCAACTTGGTTCCAGGCGTGATACGTGTTACTGTTGTGGACTATCAGACTTATATTACACGCTATGAGTAATATTATACAGTTGTACAGCTAGGTTACTTTGTGTTTGGATGGGATCGCATGGTCTTGGTGAGTCGATAACAATGTGCTTTCAGTCTGGATCGAGTTGACCAAACGAATTTAAAAATCGTCAGTTTTCAATGAAGTTCGCTCCGACATTGAATGAAGAGAATCGCGTGCGTGTGACTGTTAGCCTTGCACAACCGGTGATAAATGTCGGTATGTTTCAGTGCTATTGATTACATGCTGTTCTGCTCACATAATACTCACATGTACATATCCTGAGCCTAATAGCATAGTTGCCTATGCTACCAGGCTAACGATATTACATGTCCCCTCGGTGGAGTGGTTACAAGCGAGTCATTCGCCACTTGGACGTCGTGAAATTTTATGCAACTTGTTATTGGTTATTGACGTCAGCAGCACTGCAGTGAATTACCAGGGTATTCAAGGTTGAACCGAATGGTACGGTTCAACCTTGGCACGGAAAACATTTCGGAATGTTTGTTAACTTTTATGTCCTTATTTCTGCTCCTTTGCTGAGCATTGCACTGGTTCTGTTGTGCCAACAGTGTTGCTCATCAGCTGGAGTGTGTAACTATTGTTTTGGAGCCAGCACTTGGAAGAAACAACTTTTTGTCCCTACACTGACCAACTATAGTTGATGTGGAAAGAAACTATGAAAAAATGAAGTAATCATGCAGTATATAGCCCTATATATGTAAGAGAACACATGGCAATAGGACACATAGAATAATGACTGACAGACCTAATAATGTGAACAAATAATGCAAACAAATCAGGCTGCAAAAACATCCTCTATAGCTGGGCGAGGGACTCCTCAAAAAGACATGAGCCGAGGTAACCGGGTTAGTAAGATCAGTTTATTATGAAGACTACTAATAACTAGGTCTGATGGATCACAGAAAGCAGCTGAAAAGTAACTCTTTGCGCTGTTTGAACAAGATATCATGCCCCCACAACCATTCATTCATTCTTGCGGATACTGCTTTTATGCTCACTTAGTAGCCAGCACTAAAATGTTTCCGCCTATATGGTGCCAACTGAATTGGTGTCCTTATAGAAATATTTGACAACAAACTGTAACCTTATTTCACAGCACTTTCTGTTTTTGTGTGACAGGTTATAAAATCCCAGTGCTTGAAAATCTTGGTGCAACTCTGGACCAGTTTGACACACTGGACTTCTCTGACAACGAAGTTAGAAAACTGGATGGCTTCCCTCTGCTTAAACGACTCAAAACTTTACTAATGAACAACAACAGGATTTGGTAAGTTTAAGTTGGTGATACACCTCCTGCTGTAAGTGTCATTTTGTCTCCCTCTGTTCAAAGTCACAAACGTGTAACCCTCTGAAATGTTCTTCAGTCGCATAGGTGACAACCTGGAGCAATGTCTGCCTAGTCTGACAGAGCTGGTCCTCACAAACAACAACATTCAGGAGCTGGTGAGTTCACTTCTGCTGCCACAATACAACAAGACAACACGCTTCTGATATTGGACCTGTGCAGATGAGGCTGTGACATGTGTGTAATGCATACATGGCACACATACAGGTACAGGTAGTGAAATAGGAAATGCGTGTGTGCATGTGCACAAAATGAATATGTTGTTGGTGTGCAACATCACCATCTCCACCACGTTTTACATTGTGTGTTAGTGTGGCAGTACAAACTCTGTCATGTCAGCCCCCCATGTCTTTCTGATCATGAAAGAGGATGGTGGTTATCCTCAGGTTATGGAAGTGTACTGTCAACAAGTGTACAAGTCAGTGACAGCGAGGATAAGAGAGGGCTATGGGAACGTTTTTTTTTACCACAAGCTTATAGGAACAACTGGGTAAGAATTGAGACGTTTGTATAGCTGTGACTGAATAATATAATAATGTGTGTGAAATACTCTGTACTGGCATTTATAGGTACGTACCATATACCAGGGTACCACTGTAACCCCACCCAACGGAACTGTCTGTGTGAAATAATAAAAAAAATATATGATAAAAGAGGATGGGTGGTTGTGGTGCGTGCGTGCAGACTGGACACAGCATACATCTGAACGTATATTGCATATATTATATGCAACATATCATTTACCAGTGAATTACTTGCAGTCTGTAGAAGTGTAGTTACGCTGACAACCTCTGTTTGTTGTGTTCATGTGCAGGGTGACTTGGACCCGCTGGCCTCCGTAAAGACGCTGACCCTCCTCAGGTAAGAATCATCAGCGCAAAGTGGTCAAGTCAGTTCTTAGTCCCTGAATCATGATTGGACATGTTTGTGCTTGCAGCCTGCTGAGGAATCCAGTGACAAATAAGAAACATTACAGACTCTATGTGATCAATAAGATCCCACAGATTCGAGTACTGGACTTCCAGAAGGTGAAGCAGAAGGTATGTGCAAGTGAGAAGGTAGAAACATGAAGTACCCTGATGTCTGATTTATTTATTCATGTTAAGGTGATAGAAGTTGGTAAAACAAATATTTAAAAAAAAATATGATGTGTGCTCTCTCTCATGTTCAGGTGGGTAATTAAGTTGTTGTCACATTTCCAGTTGTATTTCAAATTTGATGTTATTCCATTTTGAGACTAGTGTGTTGTAGCATCCTTATTTTTGCCTGTAACCTGTGCAGGGTCTCAATGCAAGGTTCTAGTCCACCTTTGACAATTTGTCTTTGCAACGGAGCATTGTGTCCTTTTCCCAAAGCTAACATCCCGTTGATTGTGAACAGGAGCTCTGCCACCTCTCTGGCGAAAGGCTTACCAGTCATAATTGAGGCTTTTCACTTTAACTGTGTGCTTGTGGTCGTAGGAACGCCAGGAGGCAGAGAAAATGTTCAAAGGCAAGCGAGGTGCTCAGCTTGCAAAGGATATTGCCAAGCAGACCAAAACGTAAGATCGAAATATCTGTGCTCGACAGCAGCTCCTCAGAATCACTGGATCCTGGCCGACTGAACGGTTCACTCACTTTGGACACCCGCGTCCATCACCATAGCACATACGTCTGCTGGACTGAAGGAGGCAGTACTAAACCTAATCAAAATGAAACTGGGTGGTTGATCAGGCAAACACAAGATGAGAAACTAAAATGTCCCTGTTTGAAGCCAGTGTTGCTCAGGGCTGCTGTCTGTCACTGTATCAGTTTATTTGACTCAAGAAAAGATACTACACATGTCGACTACACTGGTTGGAAGGTCAGAGGAGCCTTTTCATGCGCATGTGTTAACTGAGGTGTTTTGTTTTTTTCAGATTCACTCCTGGAGCAGCGGCGCAGCTTGAGAAAAAGAGGATGGGGCCGTCACAAGCAGACGTGGAAGCCATCAAGGTTTGGTGTTTTGTCATAAATGCTTTCTGATTTCACCATATTTGCTAGTGTTCTGCTTGTTGGTGTATTTGCTTTCTGGTTCCTGTCCTAATCTATTTGATCTGTCGTGCCGCTGGGAATGTAAATTTCTCTTGTGAGATCAAATAAAGTATCTGTATCTATACATCCATACAGACATACATAATATGACATGGATGACTGTTGAAAACAGTGGGCTTACTAGGGCTGGTCGATATGGACCAAAAGTCACATCTCGATCTATTTGGGCTGAATGGCGATATACGATATACTGTATATCTTAGTGTCAGTCAAGTTTCTCAGTCATCCAGTTTGCCTGAAATTCAAGCAAACTAAAAGTCCAGTTGCCTATGAATTAACCCAGCAAGATAGATATCTTTATTTTTTCCACAAAGTAGAATAGAATTGACTTTATTGTTGTTGCACATGAGTTACAACGAAATTGGGCCACATGTAGGGGCCACTCTGCACCACGAAAATAAAAGGAAATAAATAAGTTTAAAACAGTGAGGTTAAATGATTATAACGGTTAAAAATGTTTAGAAATAGTAAGAGCAGAGTAAGTAACTAAATGTGACACGTCACAAGTAGTTTTACTGAAACGGGCCAACAACAGTGAACAGTTTAAAATGAAATGTGTAACAGACCCAATCTAATTAATAATAAACAGGTTTCTTCATCTGGTTCATGAATAAATGGTCAGCTGATCAATTAATATAGTGTAAACATAAATACTGTAATACTGGGAGTACTTTTTAAATAAATGCTCCAAAAGGTGGACATTTAAAGAAAACATTTTAAATATATATTCATATGAGAAAAGTACAATATCAACATTGTTGTGTTTCCACTGGTGATTGAACCTGGTACCTGTTTTTCAAATTCCACCTTTAGTTAAAGGTTCCTAGCGAGCTGAGCTCGTAGTAAACGTGATGTTGCAGACTCAAAGGCCTCTGATTGGTCCCTACAGACAACAGAGGGTCGTCCTCTGATTGGTCTGATTGTGCTCACTGTGGTTTCTGTGGATTTGTTTCAGAACGCCATCGCTAATGCGTCATCACTGGCCGAGGTGGAGAGGTTGAAGGGGATGCTACAGGCTGGTCAGATTCCAGGCCGAGACCTCAGACAAGGTCAGTGCTGAACACAAACTGAAACTATTCTTGAGCCTGATGAGTCTGTGATGTTTCTCATATTCTGTCAACATATATTTGAAAAATATAAATTAAATTAGTAAATTATAGATAGATTATAGCACCTGTGCCATCTAATGCGATCCAATACCGAGGCTGTGCTGGAGTTGAATGTCTTGTTTATGAACTGCTCTCCTTGGGCTTGTTCCAGAAAGTTGGATGAAAATCCTGAGTTTGTTGATCCTGAAGAAAAAGAAAATTGATTTTTTTTCAGTTCTATTGTGTAAACGGCTAGAAATCAAACCTTTAAAGGTCAAACAAAGTGTCAAATACTTGGATCAGTAACTCTGAAATAAGGAAAATTCTGCAGATTTTTCCTCATTTTAGGATGAACAAACTCAGGATTTGCATTAATCCTGGGTAACAGCCCCGTAATTGAAACACAAGTATAAACATCCTGAGATGTATTTTTCCCAGAATAAAAAAAATTCATGGGATTCTCATGATAGATTAACACCCCAACTGTATGGATATACTTCATTAATCCTCTGAGGGAAATTCCTGTTCCAGCAGCAAATGTAATATCTAATAAGATTTAACTGTCAAAACATGTAACTATTTAGACATAAAACTTAAAGATATTTGGAGAATACAATTAAAATTATGACAAATGGGTGTAAACAGTAAACAAATTTGAATTACCGATTGAAAATGGCGGGGGGAAAAATCCTCTGTTGGTTCAGTGATTCAGACAGCAACTCAACCCCCAGATCACTTTTACACTTAATATACAGTGTATTGTTGGACCGTACAAAGGCTGACGCCCAGCTATCGCACTTCTGCGCTGTTTGTGGTGTTTTTTGTTTTAGAACATGATTTTTCAGTGTTTGTGCTCTGTGCTGCACAGCTGGGATGGAGGAGGAGGAAGAGGAGGAGGTTGACGTTCCACAGATGGAGGCACACATGGGTGAAGGTGCTGTTGAGATGGATCAGGGCGACGAGGAGATGGATGAAGACACACACGTTAATGGATCCTGAATACCCTGATAGCATTTTTTTCTCTGTTGTAATTTTTACTTTGTGTTGACCATTTAGCAGGGCTCTTTATTTTATTAAAATGACACATTAAAGTGATTTCTTGTATTTCTGTGTGAGATGCCTCATTTACCACAGAAAGAAGCACGGTTCTTTTTTCGGTACTACAAATTGGCTTCATTTACTAATTCTGAGTATGTGGAAGATGCAGACAATCTCAGGAACTGTCAGGACCTCATGCATATGTCGATTAATTAACGGTATTGTCATGAATGCTCAATAGGAATTGGATTGAATTGGAAACCACAACAGTCACTGAGGATATGTCCAGTCTGGATATAAAGGGTTAAAAACAGACTTCAATGATTAATTTCATCCATGTAGGGTTTTTTTCTGTACATTTTCAGGATGGTGTCTTTGTTCACAATTACAGCTTTTCTCCCTTACAGAGTTACTGCCCTGTGTCCAAATACTTGACAATTCTATTTGACAAAATGAAACCTCCCGTCTCTTTGAAAGTGGTCGTTTCGACAGGAAGAGACACTGCTGCTGTCACAGTGGTTGAATTTCCCAGGTCTGTGAACGTCACACAACTCACACGTCACATGGCGTTTACATCAATAGCATTTTTAGCTCAACGCTGATGAGAGTGAGTGAGCAGTCTGAACCAGTCAGCCAGTGAACTACATTTATCTTTGTTCTGGGCTACAATTTATTTTAGACGGACCTTTTTGATGTGAAATGGACGATGCGGTGATTGAAGACGTGGACGAAGGGGGTTTGCCGCAGAGGAAGACGCCCCTCAAGAACCAGGATCTGGGGTCGGTTAGCATGCTAGGTAACTTGACATGATTACACGACTATTTCACATAATGTCCGGTATTCTCTGATTTAACAAGCGAGAAAGAGTCCGTTGCTTTGTTGTTGAATATTAAGGTGTTGAGATGATGACAGTTTCACCGACAATGGGAATTTTAATGGTATGCTAACAGTTAGCACTGTTAGTTGTGAACCAGCTTGCTACGTTAGCGGAAGTGGATTTACCTTTATTATTATTATTATTATTATTATTATTATTATTATGACATAGCTTGTGTTGGTTGGAAGTTGTCAGACAGCTACAATGTCATATCAACTACAAACAAATAATTTTACGCACACACACAGGGTGAGTGCAAGTTTAGTTGCAATAACACTTTCTGCTTGATATTTCACTTGTTAATTACAATAGAGACAATAAAAGCAGACGTGTTAATGAGTGTGAAGTAATGTCATGTGGACAGCAGAGCTGCAGCGCTCTCGTGTTGTATGTGTTGTATGTGCAGTGTGGTTTGTAAACTGTTCCCGTGTCACAGACTGTATAAAGTTGACTGTACATTAAAACTGTCGTCCCCAGTGGGAGAGCTCCTGTCAGAGTATGGATGGCACCTGCTGCTGGCGACCGCATTGGTCTACCTGCTCATCCACTACCTGAACCAAAGGAGGACCCGCCGCAGTAGCTCAGCCCCACAAACCTCATACACCTCGCAGGGTCAGCAGTTACCACTATTTTCATTTGCCAATTTTTACCAGAGAAGAAGCTGTAAAAATAGGAGGCAAACTGAATTATCGTATCTATTCTCAACAGTGAATTCTGGCGGTAACAGAACTAATTACAAGACTCCAGTGTGTTCACCATCAACATTTCAACTGTTAATATTTGCACAAAGATGATTATGGTCTGGTGAACATTGTAAACGTCTGCAGATTTCTCTTGGCAAATATCTTTTTTTTACATTTATTGTTTTTGTCTGGATCATTATAACTCTTGTTTTGTTTTCAAAGATGCTGATTTAATCGTAAGACAGCAAGAGGCCATGGAAGCAGCACGGAGAAAAATGCAAGAGGAGCTCAATGCCAAAGCAGCTGTCTACAGAGAGAAGCAGCGATTGGTACGTCGGAACATTTGTTCTCATAGAACAATGGCTGTGTGAACTGAACTTGTGGTATGTTGTCTTCACCAGCAAGAAGAAGAGAAGAGGAAGCAGAAGATTGAGAGCTGGGAGAGTATGCAGCAGGGGAAGAGCTACAAGGGCCACAGACTTTCTCAGGTGAGTTTCAAATCATCTCAAGGTTTTTTTGTGAAGAAATCATTGACACAAAACGCTTATGTAACAGAAAAGATCTAATTTACCTTCCTATAAACAACAGAGTTGCATCACTGCCAACGATGTCATTAGACTGAGTTGACAGGATTCATCTCTTAGATGTGTCCACATTGGTGTGGACATGATCTGATTAGAGTTTTGTCCCTACAGACCAGTGAGGAGGCCACCACTTCAACGGCAGTGCTGAAACCAAAAACGGACAAGAAGCCACTTCGCAGTGCAGGTTTGTCTCAGATATTTAGCAGTCAACAGGGCTTGATGAGAGGCTGCTGGTCCTGTTTGGAGAAGAAGTCTCACTGGTTCCATCTTAGCCTCAGGGGCCTGTGTCACAAAGCAGGTTTAGCGAAAAACCCCTGTAGGTAAACTGACAGCAATCAAAGTCTTCAAGTCTTTAAGATTTAAATCCAGTAACCCCAAATGAGAAGAATTTCACTGATTTTAAGGTTAACAAAGTCAGGGGTTTCACTAATGGTGCTTTTCCACGACACAGTTCTGGCTCGGCTCTACTCTTTGATTCCATTCAGGTTCTTTTCCATTACAACTCAGTTACAATTCAGTGCGAATTTGCCGCAATAGGTCACAGTTTTTTACTGTGACATAAACACATAAACAGTGAAGAACATGGGGGAGGGGGGGTGAAGACAGAGAAGGACACGATCGCAGACACAGAACCCCGCTCCACGCTGCATTTTGTTCTGTCCGCCTCTGTCCAGCTCTGATAATAAACATTCTAATCGGTCAAAATCACAAAAATGTGTGTGTGCACGTCAGACATGTTCAATAACATCATGATGGGGAATAAGTGTGTGAATCGCTATCGCCGGTAAAACTGCTAGGTTCCACCCTCCTGTGTGGGAGGTAGAGCTTGGGACGGCCTTCTTTATGAAGTGACCAATCAGAGACTTCACAGTTTTAGTACCAGCTCGGCCGATTGGAACCTCGACAGAGGTGGTACGAACAAAAGAACCAGGCCGAGCCGTGCCGAGTTGAACCGTGCTGGAACCAGTGGAAAAGCCCCACACAGGTGCCCTCTGGAACAGGCCCCAGGTGAAGCAGTGGCGTCTGCTCTGCTGCAGTGTCACCGCGGTGTACTGGAGCCAGACAGCACATTCTATCTGACTGCCTTGGGCAGTGACGCACAAGAGATGTTTGGAATTGGATTTCTGTAGATGTTTGACTCCTGTTGGAGGGTGTGAACCCGCTGGAATATTCAAATGATTGTGTCTGGTATTTTTGTGATCCTAATTGACGCAGAAACGAGTTTTGTTGCTTTCCTCGTTGCTGTGATGTTGATATGGTGAAAACGTCTGTGTGTTTCAGACTACAATCCCCTGACGGGAGACAGTGGAGGCTCCTGCTCCTGGAGACCTGGCAGGAGAGGGCCCTCATCAGGGGGATGAGGTTAAAGAAAGTCAGAGACGTAGGTCTGTTTGACCTTTGACCTCTGACATCCTGCTATAACTGCACACTGACTGAACCAAGCTGTCAATCTCGCCAGACCCCCACCCTGGCTTCATATTTCTATTCAGTTAATTGGCTCCATGGTTAGCATTTATCCATCAGCCTCATGATAGCATAAACCTGTGATATTGTCAGATTGTCTCTCTGTGTGTCTTCTGCTGCAGCGATGCAAATCAGCTGTCTGATGATCTTCAGATGTCCAGGGCTTCATGAACTGTGGGTTTGAGAGCTTGTAATGAAGTCACTCTTGTAAATGGTCGAGTACCAGCAGGTCTGACTGACGAACTTCAGTCAGTGTGTTTTCGTAATAGATGTCTATCAGTGTGCACTACTAGATTTTTAGAGTTCATAGAAGGGAGAGATGGTCAATCTCATTAATCACAGCAGTGATGGGTGTACACATATTTTTATGCAATAAATTTAAAGCATAAGCATGTGTCACTGGTCATTCAATCCACTTGCGAGTTTAAAAGAAAGTGAAAAATGGCAGCTCATATTAAATACATTTGAAGTGAAAGTCAACTGTTCCTCGAGGTCCCTGGAGGATCCTGGGACCCATGTTAGAAAACATCTGCTCCAGGACATGTTTGCAGCATCATGAAGAAGGTCCAACCCAGCATTTCTTTCCTCTGATCAGGACCTCATGAAACTATACAAAGGAAAAAAGGTCAAATCATAAATAAATCGTACACACACACTCACATATACTCTCTCAAAGCTCTGTGAGTTTGTACACTTGTGCCACTATACATTTGTGCTACAGTTTGTAATTGGACTTTGATCTGGCACCCCTTCCACAAAGCAAAATTTTCCTTATTTCAGAGTTTCTGATAAACTGAATTCAAACATTTAGAACTTTAAGATAGACATGCAGACAAAAAGACAGATGAATCTCCGTGAGAAATTAACAAAGACTGTTAAAGACGGTTAATTTCTCTCAATTTAAAAATCATCATCAATTTTCCTTCATTTCAGGTTGAACACTAAACCAACTTTCTGGAACGGGCCCCTTGACGGCCCAAACCCTCTCTGTTCGGTCAGCGATCAGATTGGGAAAATTCTTAGTGGACGTAAACGCACCACTGCTCCCCACGTGTGGACGTCGTCAACCCCCGCCTGTCGGGGACGTTGAACACGTGGACGTGTGCGTTGTGGTATTATTTCCCCCATCGACCTCTGCCTCCTTTTCTGCATCATCTCTGATACTTAAAACAACCGCTTGTAATCGCACAACGCAAAGCTCCACCAGTAACAGAGGCGCAAACGTGCCTTGGTTCGGCTCATACCACAAGCGGCAGTTTGTTCCCGACCGGACCTTCACCACCTCCTCTAATTAGTTTTCACAAATAATAAAATGTTCATTTTACAGCTCTGCGCGCCGTAACCACTTACCACGTGAGGGCGGTAGAAACTGTAGGTTGAACATGTGGTGCGTTCAGGGACGCCGTTAGTCGTACTTTAAAAGCTTCTATAATCTATCTCTGTTTAATTCTTTCTTTAATTCTTTTTGTTCGCTTTTTAATTTGTTCAGTCTTTACGGTAAGTAATGCCTCAGGTCACTTGCCATTTTTCGGAAGAAAACTGTTAATGGTAACCATGTTAACCATAACCATGTTATTTAAAAGTGCATAATGAGTCACAATCTGAGTCATGTTTTCTTTATTTCCTTACATTTCAGAAAATTGTGAGTCACAAATAAGCGAAAATGATGCGTCACAACTTAACTCCTACTAAAATAAACCTGTCATGTACGCCATATAAATACAACTAGAAGAACAAAGTAATAACTGAGCAAGTTATGAATACATAAATGTATTTTGCTTCATTGACACTTTCAAAAAAATATTGCTGGCAAACTTTTTTACAAATGGTACACTTTCATTTCATATGCTTGTGTCTTTGTCACTCGTAAAATCTCATACTAATAACTTTAGTAGTAGTAAGCATTGGTGAAACAGATAATTTCCACTGAGTATCAGCGGCAGACACTAGCTTCGTTTGTCAGAGGTGTCGGTTTTCCCCATGTGACGTGAACGCAGCATCGCCAGGTCGGACAGATCCGTCGGCTCGACCAGTCACAGCGCTGCTACGGAAATTCCTTTGGGTCAAATCTCCGTTAAACCCTTCGCAACCAGCCACTTCGACAGTCCGACATTCTGTCAATGGCGAGATAATGGCGAGGATGGCTCTGCTATTCAATACCAAGAAAAAACGTGACTGTGTCTGCTGAACGCCGGAGACATTTTCCCGACGGACAACTTGATGGTCATCCGCGGGAGCGGCGGCGGCGAAGGGTTCAGGTGGCGGCTTCGAGTGGACCGCGGTGATGCTACGTAGGCAACTGAAAGAAAGGGGCATTTCTACCATGAGAGAGTGTTTGTGAGCTCCGCCGAGCCGCTTTGTGTTGCTATTTCTCTTCTTTCTTTTTTTTTTCATCGGGCGTAGCTCAGGACCGAGCGAGGACACACGGCGAACCGGGGAAGTTTTTGGGGGGGATGGCAGGTCGAAGTCGAAGAGCCTGGTTCAGTGTTCTGCTGGGACTGGTGGTCGGATTCACGCTGGCTTCCAGACTCATCTTGCCCAAAGCGACCGAACTGAAGAAAGCGGGACAGAAACGGAAAGCGAACCCCGCCGGCTGTGGGCTGAACGGAATTGTCGGAGGCGGAGGAGGACTATGGTCAGCGCAGGATAACGGCTCACCGGCGACCGAGCAGCCGGGCTCCGGCTCCAACAATTTCCTCTTCGTCGGTGTCATGACCGCCCAGAAGTACCTGAACAGCCGAGCGGTGGCGGCCCACAGGTACGTGATGTGTCACCTTGATTTCCCGAAGATAACGGACCGTCGAGGTCTGGTGAAAACCTGGACGCCTCGTCCTGTCGGGCAGGGACGGGCCTGTCTAACACCTGGAATGGACTGAGTAGCTGCTGATCTATGATCGATCAGGGCTGATCTGCTCCCAGCTGATCTCTGTCAGACTGGAACTGTGTCCAGGGGGGTCACCTCATAGTTCGTATCTCTTTGTTTAATTGAGCATTGAGGGACATTTTCCAGTGCAGACTGCAGCGTTTTCTTACTGTTATTATTATTATTATTATACCTCTGCAAACATTGTTTTTCTGAGCATTTTATGCAGCATTTTACATTCAACAAGGGGACCTTTGGTGTAAATAAACTTTTTTTCTTTTGGAATGATCAAATTCACAGTTAGAGTTATGAATTTAACAGATTTTTATGCAACACAAACTTGCCCCAGTCAAATGTGTGTTCATCTTGTATCATATCACCATATCACTGCTGGCACAGTGAACATTATCTGCACTTCCTTAGAGAGAAGGTGGTTTTACAACGTTTCTGATAACCCACTTGTTAGATTATAGGAGCATTTTCTGTGTCGGAGTTTTCACTGGAGCTCTGATAGCTCAAGATTATATGTCAAAGAAAGATGATATAGTTTGATTATCATATCGCTATCTGCACTTTAACTTTGTTCTGCACATGCTATAATAACAAACTGAAGTACTTGTTGATATGAAAACTCTTCTCACATCATACATTTTAAGGTAAAAGATCCGTTTGTACACACAGATATTATCTGTGTAAATTAACTTCTGTAATGCTGCTAATGTCCCTCATATCAGGCAGTAAATTAGTAAAATACCTGTTGATACCAGAGTACTACTGATCCAATACCAGTGTTTGATAAACGAGTTGCGCCAGGATCCACTGAACCGTTGCTTTGCTTAATATGCCTGAAATGAAATAAACATTTATTCACAAGTAAGATTAAAAAAAACATGCTTCTTTGAGCTGTACTGTTATTTTGTGGAATAATCCATCAATCCACTGTGGATTAGTTCATCTGAACCAGTCTCTGAGTAATGGCTGACCTCCTGCAGCTCGGTGGAGTCGGGCGGTTCAGCACCGGTTGCTGTAAATGGAAAAGTACTCGTACTCTTGTATTGTATGCTGTTGTCAACTTAGATACAATAGGTCTTTTTCAAAGTGTTTCAAGTTTTCCATACAATAGGAAACATACATCTATAGTAAATGACATTAATACTGTAACACTTGTGTACTTATCAGAACCAGGCAGGAGACGTTCAGTTTCAGTCTTTGTGCAGGATTTTCCAAATAAGGAGAGCGGACCACTTAAAGGCTTTTCTTCTCAATCCAGCCTGTGAACTTGACAAAGACGATAAAACCACATTTCTCCATCACAGACGGTAACTGAAGTCAGGTCTCCAAAGGACAAGTCGGGTGTTGTAAATGTACCCATGATCGAGTCAGAACGCCACCCAGTCAGACTCATTGCATCCATGTTTTTTTTTTCAGGACATGGGCTCAGACGATACCAGGTCGTGTGGAGTTCTTCTCCAGCGAGGGCTCTGACACCTCCATACCCATTCCAATAGTGGCTCTGAGGAATGTGGATGACTCATACCCGCCCCAGAAAAAGTCCTTCATGATGCTCAAGTACATGCACGACCACTACCTGGACCAGTACGAGTGGTTCATGAGGGCCGACGATGATGTCTACATTAAGAGCGAGAGGCTGGAGAGCTTCCTGCGCAGCCTTAACAGCAGTGAGGCCATCTTCCTTGGCCAAACGGGCATGGGGGCCCGGGACGAGTTGGGGAAACTGGCACTAGAGCCAGGGGAGAACTTCTGCATGGGGGGGCCAGGGGTGATCATGAGCCGGGAGGTCCTCAGGAGGATGGTGCCTCACATCCGAGAGTGTCTCCAGGAGATGTACACCACCCATGAGGACGTGGAGGTGGGCCGGTGTGTACGGCGGTTTGCGGGGGTCCAGTGCGTCTGGTCCTACGAGGTAAGAAGGTTTGATCTGGAGTGTCGAGATGTCATTGACGTACAACACAGAGGTGTTAGGAGGGTTTTCTGGTGTTTAATTAATGGTTCCACAGGACCCTCCTCCAGTTCATCACAGCTACATCAGTTCAGTGTAATCCACTGCAGCTCTGTGTGGGCTGATTGCTGCTTAAACAAACCGTTTAAGTCCTTGATTGCTTTCATGGCGTTCCAAAACAGCTCCAAACCAACAGGAAATGGGTTGTGCACAGTCTCTGTTTGGCCAAACAAGATAGCAAACTTACACAATAGGGGTTGTTCTCCTTGCAGCAGCACCATGTTGTTGTGTGTTCCCACAGAGGAAAAACCTTTTGCCAATTGCAAATAGTGTTTTGTATCTGAGGCTTTCAGGTATCAGGTGGTTATCACCCTTTATTGTTGCTGTTCAGAGGTTAGTAAACGACCCTTATTTGCAGCTGTCTTCAGGTGTCTTAGAGCAAACATTGAGAGGATGAGAAAACTAGCCAGAAGGTGAGATCCTTCAGCCAGATAACATGAGCCTGAAGCTAGATGGCCATTGTCCCGCAGCACTGCAGGTCATAAAGTCGGAATCAGTAAGGGCTGACAAGGTGACGAGTGAACCCTAGACACACAAACAATGCATAAAAGATGTGTACTTATTATTCTTAAGTAGACTGAAGAAAATGAAAATATTGGTTTATAGGACAGACAGCATGTTGAATACTGCAAGTACACAGTTGTGGCTGAATACTGATGATCCTCATCATTCAGTTCTACTTTATTAAGAATGAAGCCATTCCTGATCACTGACTATGATGGAATGCTGACAGTTGCCTGGTACTGAAGTGCAAGAATATGCAAGGATATGATGTGCATGTTTCAGTTGAACTATTCAGGCTGCAGTGATTTGTGGAGGACAAAGTGTGATTGACAGGAAAGATACCTTTGGCCAACCGAGAGGCAGAGCCTTTTATAGAATGGTCGTGTCTGCCTGGAGGAAGAGGAACAAGAAGACTGTCGGCAGGGTGATCTGTGGGGTCGTTCACAGTATTTAAGGCACAAAAAAGAAGCCTCGAGCTGTGAGCGCTGGCAAACCAGCTCCAGTTATGAGGCTCACAACTGTTTCTCATCCTGCACAGTGAGATAACCAAAACACACTGTAAGTGAACAGTGTTACTCGTAACACCATTCTGTTTATATCATTTTAAAAATCAGGTTTCATCTGTCAGGACTTATATTGGTCCTCTATTGAACTAAAAAGTTTCTGTATTTGATGAGGACGACAAGTATTTGGTGATAATCAGTTTGCATGGGAGTCTCAGACAGCCCAACGCGATACACAGATACTGGCGTTTCACACTCACACGTGAAGATGCTCACAGCAGAAAACCATTCAACACATCCTGTCGTCCTCTTTTAATCCAAATCACGCCTGCGTGCCTGCAGAGCAAAACAAAGTGGTGACATCCTGCATCACATTACGGTTTGTTTCACTGCCACCGCACGGTCCACATCTGACACACCTCCGACAACATGAATGTGAGAACATGAGCTGTAGTGTTTCAGGCAGACGAAAAGACACAAGCTCTTCATCGTGGATCGAGAATGATTGTGTGTGCAGCCACTCAACAGGAAGTGGCAAAGTGTCATTCCTTGATAGTTGGAGTCTTTCATGAGTGGAATAGGAGAGCAGGTTTTGTGTGTGCTGCAGCATGTTTACACAAGTCGCTTGTTTGCTTTGTTCTAATTCATCTGGATTTATTATGTAACTGCTCAGTTTGTGTTCACACATCAGATTTCAGCAGCCGATCAACAAATAGCATCTTATTTCTGACTGGTCAGAAGTCTTCCCAGAAGGATTTGACCTTTGTGTCTGAAGACACTTTGCTTCTTGATCATTGTGTATATAAGAAATTGAAAACACCACTGATGTCATTTTCTTCACATTGATCCATCAGCACGTGACATCTCCAACCAACAAAAACATGAACATAATGCTGATGTTGATGTTATGCATAATACATCAATAAAAAGTTGTGCTGCTCTGCTCACATGATTGTTTTCAAGCTGCGGCTGCTGAAGGACACTGTCATGCTTCCCTTCCCAACAGTTAGATTAATAGCTTTTAATTCTTTGTGTGCTGATGGACCTCTGTTTCTTTTCCTTCTTTTCTCCTCGACTTCATACTTACATAATTGTAAGCACCAGTATACCAGAACAAAAATCCTCTTATTATGTTATTCCAAACATGTCCAAAGCAGCAAGGTGTGACTGCACCTTTTTTCATCTTTGCTTTACGACCAGCTGATTAATCACAAAGTCTCATAGATCTTTGTTCTTTTATGTGGACTGGTGGGTGGATGTTTCACTCGGTTACTGAACGGGTTTCAGTTGGCTGGTACGCTGTGACCTGACTGCACTGATTGTGATGTGTACAGATTTTATTGCCTGGCACAAGTTTGCCTACATCGTACTCATTAATTGCACCAATCCCTCAGTCCCTTCCAAGCAGCCTGCACACAGTGTCAGGTCAGACTTTAATGTTCTGTGAGTGTCAGCGTGAACTTTTTACTGCAGTACACGCCTGTCTGTAAGCAGATGGCGAGTGTTACACCGTATGGAATTCCGTTAGTGTTCAGACTTGTTAGTGCTGTAATTGATGGTGAAAAGTTATTGAGATAACATTGATAAGCAAAGCAGCCTGCCACCGCAGCCATACACAGAGATGAGAGAAGAGAGAGTGGAAGAAATGACGCTCAATGGAGTGGAGAGAGTTCCTGTGTGTTCTAGTTCAACACGCTTCCATTGAAACCAGCCTCTTTTCTCTGACATGTCTGGACATGGCTGGCGTTCCCATGAATGCGAGCTGATACATAACATGCAGCGTTAATGATTTGACGGCATGAGACGAGTAGAATTGATGTGTTCAGCCCGTGTCTAACCATGACTGAGAACGTTTTACAACATCAGTGCACAAAACAGATTCTAAAAATAGGAAAAGGACTCGGTTCCCATCGCCGTTAGACACGTTTGTCTCTGAACAGCTGACATGCAGACTAGTACTTCTCAGTGGGATACGGTCACATTACCATTGACTCCAGACAGATTTCTTTTTGCCCAGTTGTGATGTAATTTCCCATCACATTTGATTGACATCAAATTTGAGTCGTTTTCTGAGAGTGTAGATCAGAATCCTGGCAGCAGCAGCAGCGTGCCAGAACTATCCTGACTACAAGTAAGATACACACCACTTGTAATTGAACTGTGAGGTGAATCTGTCAGATTAATGAATGTGTGTTTTTTTTTTTGTCTCACTCTGAGCTGGCTAGATGGTTAGAATACACTCTGTGTCGTGTGTAGGCTCTATGAAACAGAACTGTATCCAAGCTGTGTCTGAGGTACGTTCACAAATCTAAGGTATGTGTTTGTGTGTGGGTGAGGCTCATCTTAGCATCACTCCTGAAAAAGGTGGCATCAAGTTGCCCAATGTTTGCAATATTAACTATCTACAACAAATACATCTGCATAATACATCAGTTTGTTGAAGTGAAACAAGAAAAAAAAATATGAGTCACCTGACAACTACTAGTCTGGTAGTTTCTAACTAAGTGACAGATTTTAGTTTCTAACTTAGTTTAGAACTTAGTTTCTGGTCGTTTCTAGCTCAGATTTTAGTTCATTCTGCCTTGGAAAATTGTTCAAGATCATGCCAATTGGAGCTGGGGGGTTATAATTTGGACAATGTCAGTTTTCATCCGATTTTTCTTAAAGAAATCTTCAATGTTACATTCCAAAGTGTACCAGAAAGGGCCATATCATTAATGAATGATTCACGACATGAAATCATCATTGCAAACATTGGGCAGTATTTTAGGGAACTAGTCAAGAGTTCCTAGGGGGCTACCCTCTGCATACACACTCATCTAGGATGTACACTACCATGGCAACTATTCTTGTTGCTCAAATGGGCTAAATGATGAGATGTGATTGCTCACATGTCAGTATCTCTTCAAGAGTGTTAGTCAGTGATACACAGAGAGAATTTCATTATGCTTCTGATCACGGGTCACAAATGATGTAGCATTAGAGCCGTATAGCTGTTATTAATATATGTAATGTGTATATATATATATATATATGCGTGTATAATTTTGATCAAATGAATATTTTGACAATGAAGGTAAATCTGATGTGATTGCATCCATCATCAAAGGGCTGTTCTGGAATGTTTAATCAAATATTAAATTTCACATGTCACAAGCATGTTGTTCAGTTATTTTATTGCATAAAAGATGTGATAGGTTATTAAATTCATCATGCTTAAACATTAGAGAGAAAGGACCCAGGAAGGATTAGCCCTGTCACACTGTTATTTGTATGAGTGTGTTTGTGTGTGACAAAACAATGTCCTTCTTAGGCCAACAAACATCTGGACTACCATTGTACTAATGCTTAAGTTTTGATTAATCAGAAAGATTGATGTGATTGTCATTTTTACTAAAAAAAAACATTTTAGGCAACAATATTATCAATAAATGAGTCTTTGTCATCAGTGTATGGATTTGATCACATACATGTTTACATGTAAGCATCAGCAGCAGACTACGCATCCTGACATGTCTGATGGCGATAGAGGCAGGTGACAATGGACATGAAAGAGTTAATAGAGCAGCACATTCAGTTGGAGTGTTGGAAAAGAGGAGCTCTGCTAATGTCATAACTAATCACCAGCTGCTGAGTCATCTGCTCAATGTCATGAGACTGAAAAACGCCCCCTTCCAAGTCTCTGCAGCCACATTTGCTGTTTAATTTTTGATCGTCTGTAAATGAAGAACGAGATTTTGACGTTCTAATAGAAAGCTTTACATGCTCTGTCAGCTCACAGACGAAAGTAGCTCTGTAATTTATCTCCTGCATGTGGAGCTCCCTCCAGTCTCTGTTCCGTCTGTAATATTGTGTGCCAGTCATTTCATATCAGTGACTCATGTTTAGTGCTTGAGGCCCAAAATTGGGGTCAAGCGACAGAAAATGGAGATATAGCTGCTATGTAGAGCAGAGAGCCTTCTATGCTGTTTCTGGGTTTGTGTGTTCTTCTTATTGTTTTACTGCTTTTGTGGTTTCAGGTTTATATTTTCTGCATTTCAACATCAGACCTTCAATCCACAGGAAGTCAGCCCCCCCTCACTGCCTCAGCATGATTTTATCTCCGTACATCCCCTTTCAGACTTGTTATACACTATATGTGTATGTGTCACAGAACGGTGTAAAGCTAAGTTTCCTCACCAGTGAATTCCTGATAGGCAAGTGGATGTGCGTTTAAGCTATGTAATCACACCCTGTATCCATAACAACAAAGAAACGGCACCGATTTTCATCTTCTCGTTGTCAACTTTGATGAACTGATGAACAGCTATGTATTGTAAGACTATAACACCCCTTTTTCCTCACTTTTTTGTCAAATTTCTAACCCCTGGGGCTTACGCCAGGTGACTACCGTCAACTGACAAAAATTCGAGCTTTTTTTTTTTTTATACCTTTTTTTTTTACCCTGTGTGCATTTTTATTTCAGGAAGAAAACCCCTCAAACATGTTTGGTTCCATTGACACACCACAGGTTCTTGTCTGTCTTTCTCATCAGCTCGTACAGACAGGAGGAGACTTTCTCTCAGTAAGGATTTAATTTAATATTTAGAAATGTACGGACCTTTGAGTGATTCAGCACGTATCACTGACCTATTCCTGGATGATATACCTCTGTGTGTGTGTGTGTGTTTGTTCGTGTTCATTCCCCCTGTTGCTCACCATGTGGCAAGTCTTGCGGTGTATTTTCAGACATCCTGTGGCTGCCCCTGCCTCCGCAGGGCCTTTGCATCAAGCTAAAAGTAGTGCGAGGAGTGCGAGGCCCAATAAATGTTTATAGTCACCGTTGAAGAATAAACAGAACTGGAAGTCCAGAGTGCTGAATTAGCATGAATTACAGCCCTGCAGCATGAAGCCCAGGCTGTGTGTGGCTGCCGCGGCAGTGAGCTGGTATGCAGGATGGTGACACTTAGGTACAGATTTTATATGTCTAGTAGTGACCGCTGAAGACAGTAAAAGGCTTCATGCTGGGTGGGCTCTTTCTGATTAAGCTCCCGTCGAAGTTCAGTGTTCAGTGAACACAGTGTCATGTGTTATTTTGCAGAAGAATTTTCACGTGTGTGCCACCTTGTCATGTACTGATTGCACTTTCTATTTTTCATTCTTCGGCTTGCTTCTCATGTAAACTATGTGGTGTTCGTAATATGTGATCCCTCATCCATGCCAATAGGTACATAGAGCTCTTCCAGGTATCTAAATAAAAAAAACAATATTCCTCTGTAACAAAAATAATAACAATAGACGTACTGTTCACTAAAATCTCACATTTCTCACATTCTCTCACTAGAGGGCTTTTTTTTTTTATCAGTTAACTTAGCCCCCTTGATTACCTTTCAATCACAAAGAAAAATACATGAGATATTGAACTTTAAAACATTCACAGCTTATAAAACAGAACTGAAGGAATTGTAAATCTCCATTTTTTATACATAAAAGCATGATTTTCGTACACCCTTGCTCTGAAATATGAAATCTCACCTGTGATCGGACAGAGCTGGTGCGCATGCTTCTGGCATGGTAACGCTGGAGAATTAGCATGCGGGTCAATGCCTTGTTTCGTCTTGGGGTGCACTCGCATTGTTTGGAATTATTTCCTGCCCGCCAAATTATTCACGAGAGGAGAGTGAATTTCTCGTCTTTTCCACGCTGCTGGCCATGACCCATGACATGCACGGGAGGCGCTGCACGCTTACATGGAAATGGTGATAGAGACGTGTCCTGTGAATTTCAAAATAAAGGTGTATCTTTTAGAAGACGTTATAGATCGACGTTTTCATTTTGCGTCAATGTAATCGGATCGTTAATCAATGAATCATACTGAATGCTGCTTTTCTGCTGAAAGCTCCAGGTTTGTCTTCACTCAGCTTTCCTATGGTACCCAGGTTTTGTTTCCCACCACACGTAGTGCCCCCTCAGTGTAGCTGGTTGTCATAGCAATGCTGTGTTGCGTCACCTTCACCCAACACACGCTGCAACATTAAAGCAGAGGAAGGTCTTTCCACCATGTGGCTGTTCAAATATCTCAGTCCTGCCTGGTTGTAGTAGACTGGCAACATCACCCCACTCACATGTGGCATTAATGGGAGATCTAGACTGATGATAAGCAACGTGATCTTTCTTTTGCATTTCAACCTGTTCATGTGCGTATTATTTCTTAGTATCCTCATGAGATTGGATTTTTCCCTCCAGACCATGGGGATTGGCAGGTGTGGAGGGTTGGTACGTGTCAACATGGAAGGTGTAAGATTTCTGTGATTGCTTGAGATCTGCAGTTAACCCCCGAAGGTGTGACATGTTCTGTCACTGGCAGATGTGTGAAGTGGTCCATCTTTTCTTTACCAGTATCCTTGTATCAGCACTCGTAGCGTATAAGAGCCAAGTAACAAAGGAAACTGTAAACCACTAATTTATCATCTCTTATGCAACCCCCCCCCCCCCCCCCCCCCCCCCCCCCCCCCACACAAAAAAAAAAAAAAATAAAAAAAATTATTAATAG
>CAAKHB010008619.1:27726-43613 GCA_901007665.1 Aeoliscus strigatus
ACCCCCCCCGCATAAATTCACAATAATAATTAATAGTATCATTAAGAGCTTGTCACTGGTGGTGCATATTAAAAACATTTTCAGGATTCAGACCCACTGGTGTGTTATCCAATGACCCACTCCCTGTTGATAACCTTGGACACCTGCCAGCTCTCCTTGGGCGCACTGACACCTTTCCATCACCACTCTGCATGCTGAGTTCACACTCGAGCTAACAGTTAATGGGAATCACAAGTCTGTACTGCTGGGAATCCACGTCCTAATCCTGTTTCCTCCTGAGGGCCTCGCAGCTCTGTCAGAGCAGTGACTGGCCTACTCACTCTACATGTGCTTTTACCTGAACACCAACACCATTGTGACTTTTTTACTGACTCTCCGCCCTTTATTTTAATTGGACTCTGTCACAGATGTACATGGCTTTACATCTAATCTGACAAATGTGGTGGTGGGTCTCCTTTCAATCATAGAGGCAGCTCTTTAGTACATACACACACCACCCTGAGACTTTATAATGTGGAAAATCTGAAAAAATATGTGTATGTGAAAATGTGTGGTTTTATCATTGTGTTGTTCAGATGAATGTGGGCTTTATTATGTACTATTCCACTTTAGTATAGAATTATTAGGACTCTCCCGTCTAGATACTTTAGCTGTAAGAGGAACTGCTGGATGAAGACATCTGTGCCACAGCAGCCTTCAACATTCATCTCATCACCCAGAGTTCATGGTGTGAACATCTGTATTTCACTGAAGGAGTCTTTGAGGTGAACTGGAACATAAACACAGAGAATTGTTCATCTTGTCCAACATTAAACTTTGTATCGTGCTTTGAATTATCTTTATGGGGTAAATGATCCAGAATAATATATGTTGGACTGGTTCCCTAAAGGCCTGCTGTCACTCTGCCTGCGGTTCTGTTCCAGGTTTGATTTACTTCTTTTTTAGGTGTGTACATGAATTTGCTTTCAATATATTGTAGTCTACTTCACTATGCAGGACATTCTGTCTTTTTTGGTTTGCAGAATATGCGTCTTGCGTTTGTGTCTTTTATTTTAAATTGTATTTTTAATTAAATTTAATGTAATACTTTTTAATTTGAATTTCATCCATTGTACTGCAGAAAGCAAATATCAACAGATGATTCCCTCCAGTCTTTGTTTTTATGGACTGAATGCGTTATTTGATTTGATGGTAGCTGGCATGAAGTACAAAGCTTGAGGAGAATCCACACCGTCATTCATTCAGACAGACTAAGAGAGCGTGATGCAGCTGGAGTTGTTGCGTGGTTGATTTGAAGTTTCCTCACACTTTCTGTTTGTCAGCCTGGAGTCTGTTTACAGTTCTGGCACATTCATATCATTATAAAGTTCACAGATTGAACTAGCTGTTCCTTCTCGGGGAAATCAGTTGGCATTGGATCACGAGACCATACAGCCCATACTTGGAGGAGGAGGAGGCTGCATCCTTTATTGGAAAACATTCTCAGCGTTTAACTTATCCCCAAGTCAACATACACAACACAACATGACTCTGTAGCCAAACTCAGCTCACATGCCTTAAAAAATAGAGGACGGATGTTGTTGCTTGTTATTTTATTTCTTGCCGTGTTGTGAACTTTATTAAACCTATTAAACCAGATCCACTCACTTTAAGGCGCTGACACCTGAAGTAAACAAAGTCAACACTGAGTAACTGATCTCGGAGCAGCAGTCCTGTGTTAGCCTAGCAAAGTCAACCATCCAATATGTCATTTTTTTTTTTAACCGGAGAAGTGAGCAGAAAATGCAGTCAATCTTTTCGGAGATACTGCAGTGACAAGATTCACTCATTTTCAGGGCCAGCTGCTTGAAATAAATGATGAAAACCCTGAGAACAGGGGAAACAAATTAAATACAGCTCCACAGACTCAGAAGTAAAACAAAAACACTGACAGCTTTAAACTGAACGGGATCAGTATGTTCAGTATGTTTGTTGTGACATTGTTGTTGCTGTTGTTGTTATTATTGTTAATGTTATGAGACTTCGGGGGAAGATGTTGAAGGCTGGAGATCGGGCGGTGGGTCTATACAGAATGTATGTGGATTCACCATCCAGACTAGTGATGGTTCTCTTAGGTGTACTGAATTAGTAGAATCTGTGAGTGCCGCAGCTGGGACTGACGCAGAGCTGACCGCCTGTGAGTGCTTCAGGGTCGGGGAGAACCTCACGGCAGCACCCACTGCTGGAGGACAGGAACGACAGAATGATATGTGTTTTCACGTCAGTCTCTAAAACACCATAAAGAGTCGTTACATTTGTCAGGAGTCGCTCGCTCAGTTTCTCTTTCAGTGAGTGATTCGTGTCCGAGTTCACACGGAATGAACCAACGAATCAGGTTCACCCACCGCAGTTCACTGTTCACAGCAGTTCACTGCCACTGAGCTGTGAAATGAACAACGCTTTTCAGAATGTGATTCAGTACATTTCGTTCCCCCAAAAGAGTCGTTCTTTCGAACAAATCGTTTGCGAACAGGGAACTAGTCCAGACGCAAAACGGAGGGCTGCGTATTCGTATTCCTCCACCTTGAGACCCTTTTCACCCCTGTGGACGGGCCAATCTTGTACAGATAAAGTGGATCATTGATGCTACTGACACACAGCGTTGTGGAAGGTGTGCTGTGAACACAAAGTGGTGTTGTTGCATGCAACCTGGCCTGATGTAAAGCCGCTGCAAAGTAGGTTATCTGTGTTGTGCCAGTGTCAGTTTACTGGTGTGCTGAGTATCAGGTTGGCAAAGTGCTGAATGACTGTGTATGATAATGATTCTCTACACCTGAGACGCGTTTTGATCTCTGGTGAGACTGCAGAAGCATCAACTCTACCTACCTAAATGAAGCTGCACATTTTTCAGTATTTAAAATGAATGAACAGTATCACTGCTGACCACTGGGAAAACATGGACCGAGTGTCGGTCAGTGTGCTGCCAGTTAAGCAGGGTTATAAGATTTGAAAGCGTGGAGGTATTAGCACCCACCCTACCCCATCCGGGCCCGTCATGTCCAGTCAGTGCAGCCAACCAGTGCATCCAGGCTTTTTGTGTCCACCCACTGCCAACTCATGCTTCCTTTTTACTTTTTTACACCACCTCCTCCTCCTCCCCTATTCCTCCTCCTTTTTCTCTCTGCTTATACTGCCAAAACCTTTGAAGCAGATTTCTTCTCAGTTTACAAAGACAGAAGACTCTTGTACAATGCTTCAGTTTGCAAAACTGGTCACGATATTCAAGCATTTCAAAGACATGACATCCGGGCAATTATCAATGGTTGGCTAGTAACTGGCTAGTAAATCGAAAAATCTTGTGACTGTCTATTCCTGCCTCTTCCTTTTGGCCAGTTACAGTGAGGGCAGGGAGAGTTCTTTTCACACCAATAGACACAATTTATGGCACATGATGGAAGAATTTGTATTGGAATTAAATTCACTAGTTGTTTTATGGTAAAACACTTAAGCTCACATCCTTTAGAAACTTACACATATGTTGATATATTCACATCAGAGTTAATGTCCATATTTCATGTGACTTTTGTTTTCTACAGAATAATGTCAAATACATTTAGATGGAAACTTGACTAGAGATGTAGTCAGACATTTAATGAATGTCAATGTATGGCCTATTAAAACCAACATGGTTCTTTTTCTTCGATTCTTACATTCATTTCTTTCACACATTCCTGCTACTGCACTGCTCTCTCCTCCTTACACCGGGCAGCTCTCATCTCTTTCCTGTGCACTCCTAAAGCTTCTGCCACTTACTGGCACTGCAAAGCTCTCTGAAGCTCTGCCAAAGTTGGCCTGCATCATTCTTATGGCTCCTCCTCTGTCCTCACACTTTCTCTAGCCCAGTTCTTCTGACAGTCCAAAGCAAGTTCGAGTAATGAGCTTCAGGGCCACATAAGTCCTGGAGGCAAAGGGCTCGAGGGGTCTGCTCGGGGGTCTGCTTATCATTTTTTGCAGCTGGGAACCAGGGGAGGAAGCCATTCTAGTAAATGGACTTTGAACCCTGGCAGCAGTGTATGTAAACTTTTAGGAAGTGCGTACAGTTTTATAAATGAGACCCCCAGGTCTGTTAGGACACTTTGTCTCAAATTTTGCTTTTGGCTCCTTTGCCCCTGATTTGATAAACCAGTTGTTTTGTAATGCCTGTCCATAGTGGTCTTGTAGAAATACTTGCAGAATGGCAGAGCAAGCTATCGTCTCCCTGAGTTTGGTGTTAACGGCAGGATTAGCCCATTCAGTTTGGCTAATTGGGCTGAGCGGCTGTCAGCTCGGTACTTGCTGGGCCGGGCAGCTCATTACGTGTTTTAGCCTCTTTAGTTCATCTTCTAGTTTCCAGAGCCCAAAAACAATTAAATCAATAAGGAGCATCCACAGTGTGTGTTCCCTTTTCAGCTGGTTGGTTTCACCACAATCATTAATTATAATTCGTACGCCATAGAAATAAAGAACCAAATGAAATAGAACACATTAATTCACAGTATCTTATCTGTATTTCAGTAACTTGAACAATACAAACAGAGATTCCCATCAGGAGCATATTTTTCAGGATTAGTATCCGCTGAAATAAAGCTGATCAAAATCCAATCCTTTTGTGTGCTGTGTTTGCTACCTCAGCCTGCTAAAGTCCAGAGACACAGTCTTTCCCTCATGCTTAGCACTGAAAATCAAGAGCATATGTGTGATTTTGAAAAGTGATATTTGCACAGCTTGGTGAAAAGCTGAATATCATTGACGAAGAGTCGAAGAGCAGTGCGTAAAGAGTTCACTTGGCAGCATCCTATCTGAAGCTGCACTGGCAGCGATACATCTTCTTTGTAGTGGTGTGATTACCCTACCTTGTCCACACATATGAAAAGGATCCGTTTTCTCTCAGTTTGCCTTGGCTCCGTATGAAGAAAATGTGCATTCACACGAATCCACAAAAACGCATTTACGGGCTGTAGTTCATACTCACCACAAACAGAAGCTACGGTACGTTGTCGGTACTTACTTTTCTGCCGAGCATATAGAACCGTCCAAAATGTGATTTTTGAGACTCCCCAAGAGGGAAGTGAATGGTTTTAGCTTGGTAGCGATGCATTGCCCCAGGACCAGCGCTGCTGTGTACAAGTGTAAACTTTACATTCAGACAAACTAATGTTTGTCTGAAACTAATGTTTGTTAGATTTCTTCTATGAAGCCAACATTTATCTAACCAAAGGATTTTTATCAGCCAGCGTGAATTCCCCAAAGAGCTGCAGATCCGTTCATCGGATCACTCTCTCCCCCGGGATGACGACGTATGTTGACCGGCGATCATGTTGTTATTCCCAGCTGAATCGCACTGCGACGAAATAGTGACGGAGAAGTTCGAAGGGTTTACGACGGCGTCACGACGCCGTTGATTTGACGCAGTAGCATAACTCAGGCTTTAAACGCAGCATTGTCATGTTGTTGTTGTCAGGAGAGTCGGGGGGAAGATGTTCAAGGCTGGAGATTGGGGGCAGGATGATACAGAATGTATGCGTCACCGTCTAGACACTAAATGGAGGGCTGCGTATTCATTTTCATATGCGTTTTCACCCTCTGCATTTTCAGTATCCGTCTGGACAATCAAAAACAATGCAAAACATGTGCGTTTTCATTCTAGATCGGATCCGTGTGGACGAGCCCTTAGTCACATTTTCCAGTTAAATATTCAACTCACAACATTTCACATTTTAAAGTAGTTTGTTATGTTTGTATATATTAAATTCATGGTCACATTTTGTAACGGTTTTTGGCTGGTGTGTGTGTGTATTTGTGTTTATTTGTTTAGCAAAAGTTACTATGCTACTCATGGACTGATGAGAATAAAAATGACTTGAAAACAGCCAGTAAATTCAGTTTCAGATTTTTTTAACTGATATTCCTGAAAATTGATTCTTTTGTCATAAGAGTTGTGAATAGCCAAACCAAACTACTGAAAAAGAATCAGATTATAATGAAATAATTTAACATAACAGCGTTGACTTGGGACAGTTGATGTTAATGTCTTGAACAGGAAACTTTTGGAGACCCTTGACAATGGAAGAAGATGACCCATCCTGACAGAAGGATTTAAGATTGGAAATCAAGGCAGATTAAGATGGAAACAAATCACATTTATCTTTCCAGTGATGGCAGCCAGCTGTGTGAGTGTGAACAGGTTAAAGACCTGGACGTCTCATCTCAACGGTCTACGCTTCATGTGCTTAATGACATCAGTGACTCCTGCAGTGAGAAGATGTGTCATTAGCAGCAGCAATGAGTTTATGTATGAAGATGAGGGCGGGGGCTATCGTGACTGCTGAGGAGGTAGAGATATCTGTCAGCAACAAACCTACAAAGAAACAAAACTGTGTGTGTGTGTGTGTGTGTGTGTGTGTGCATGTGTGTGCGCGCTAATTCAACTTAAAATTGTTTTTAGATTGTTTCTGATATTGACAGTATATTCAGTCAATGAATTACTTCATTCACTTCACTTCCAGTAAATGAATTACTTGAAAATGAAAATGAATTGAAATGCAACTGAATTGAATTCAACTGTGTGTTCAACCCAGTTGTGTTAAATTGAGATGAAACTATCTGTAGCCGAAATGTTCAATGTTCAATGTTCAAAGTCCTCAATGACTTCCAGATGCAGGCCGAGTTCTGTAGGAGTGTACCTACGTAGTAACTATGTAGTAACTACATAACATGGACTCACGGATCTAAATAAATGTAATTGTCATGATTCAAATCAGAAGCTGAGAGGCCTGAGGCGGCACAGGATCACTGCGAGGTTTCCTCTTGTGATTCCTGTTCCCAGGAAGATGTTTTTGAAGAGGTGAAGTAAACCCCCCTTTTTTACAAGCATGTAAGAAGGTTCCCTACCGGTCAACTACACTTCAATTAGTGTCATTTATGATGGAATAAAAGGGTCATGTATGATGTTCTAAAAAGTTGATCAGAAAATCAGTTTTTGCTTTCATTTAATTTTATCATACATATTTTTTTCTTTTTTCCCACATTTCTTCTGGATATTTCTGAGACTCTTGTAGCATATGGAGCGTGTCTTGCGCAGCCTACTCAAATCCAAGTTTATCATTAAGTTCCTTGGAATATCAGCTGTTCAGTGTGACAGCGTCTCAGGTACTTGTGATGGAACCATGGTTTTGATCTGTCCATCATTGTGTCTCATGGCCTCTCGTTTTACATTCCACTGTTCGACCATTATCACCTCTGCTTTATGGCCCGGCTGTCCTTCACGGTTCTCATCATGTCGTGCTGGACACGTCTCCCCCACATGTCGGAGGGAAGGACTTTGATGAGATTAATAGATGAAGGCTGATGTTGATTTATCCTGAAGAAAAGAGCAATGTCAGGGTCACATCTGATGTGTGCATAGAATGTCCTACTATTTTTCCAGGATGTTTGCAGGTTCTGTCCAGTTACTTGTTTACTCTGACCTTGGTCCAATTTCTGTAATGCTGTTCTTTGTATTACATGTTGACTTGTTTCTTCATTTGTGGAGCCATTTCAGTCATCTTTTGTACATCAGGGCAAAATAACAACCATTTGAATCATTGATTGTTGTCTTGAATACTTTGTCCATTAGTCAATTAGTTTGTTCTTCAAAATGCCAGAAAAATTAGAAGTCCAGCTATTGCTTCCTTTCCTTCAGGATCTTCCTATTTTCAATCTCTCCTGTTAAATTGAAACAAACTGGTTTGAGCTCTGGTACATGAGGCACTTTTCATCCTCATCTTCAGGAGCGCCGATTCGTCCCTTCGGCAGATAAAGCAGATTTAAGTTGTGCTGCTTACGTTGGCCTACATTGGGGGCAGTGCGTGAACTAGTAAGCCATAATCTCTATCCAGCCATGCCGAGACGTATTTGTCTGTGTGTCCGCCCATCATCTAAACATTCACTCATTGTATATTGTGGCTCACCACTACCCCCACCTTGATTACTGGTCTCCTCCCCTGAACCCCAACGCCCATTTAATGATAGATCATTTGTCAGAGGCCGTTGCCCATTTGCTCTGTGTTAATTGCCCTCTTCACACCCATCAGCACGCACACAGGAGGAGCTGAAAAATGGCGTTCAGGGCAGATTTCTGTATTTTGATCATTCTGTTTCTTTGTGGTTCCTCATGTAACCAAGCGTCATGTAAGAGCCTCTGTCCTCCTTCTCACGTGTTCGTCAGCTATTTTTGCAATCCACCACTATTCATTCTACTACATCCTTTTTATTTCTTACAGCATACACTCTTATGTGACACCTGCAGTATTCCAACAGAATTATTAAACAAGTCAAATAAAACCCAGCGAAAACATACAGGTGTGTTTAACAGTTCTTAATACGATTGTGTTAAATTGGAAGTCTAAAAATAAAGTGTCAAGCTCTTAAAGGGCCTCGGTGAACATCACCCTGAAGGCCTCCTGTAAATGCACATTCTTCAACTTCCACATCAGAAGGTAGTTTGTCTTGTAGAGAAGAACAATTTTTCCTGGTTAGATTTGCACCACCAGAAGCCTTGAAGGACACACTGCATATGCCAGTGGATCGTTTGTCAGCGTCCATCCAGAGCTTGTGTTTGCTGTGGGTTTCAGAAATGTTTGGGGTTTTTTTGTCTATTTTTAACAGTTTCAGATGCTCATGACGACAGCATCAAGGCTGTTGTTTTTGTGCTCAACATGGCGCTGCCCTTGACATATTAGCTCACAAGTTTGACCAGTCAGCATGATCTCATCACTAAACCATCATTAATTCAACCATCCCCTCCTCCTGCAGTAAAGAGTGTAGTTACCCAGTGTTGGTGTTTTCTATCATGAATCTGCCCCATTGTTTTCTTTGTCTTATCGTTGCTTTACTATAGATTATATTGAACAGAATATCAGATTAAAACTGGAAATATGAGAACCATTTGATTCTGAAAATAGTAGGTGATTAATTTGACCACCTAACTGACTGTCACTTCCAACCATGAATAAGCTGACAGGCAGAAAGATGTTGAGGAAGACGAGCTGTCCTGTTTTATATTCTGATTCCTGGACTCTCCTGTCAGACTGACGTCAAACTCGTCCATACATGCCCAGTAACTAGCAGCAAACCTAGGTTTGCTGCTAGCTAAAGAAACACAGCGTCGTTCCCTGGTTAACAGTGATTGTTGACACAGGGCTACTGTACATCAAAGTATGAAAAGATACCTTGGCTGTTGCTGTCGGCTGTTAACATTTTTATCTGGTCTTTTGTTCCCGCTGTGGATGTGCTCACTGGGTGACCTGGAGTCTGGCTAGAGAGAATGCAGATGATGAGATCCAGTCATCTAGCTATTATTGATTTTTCTGTGAGTCAATGTGTGAACTCTGCCCAGCATCCATTCAGTGAAAACAATGTCTCATCAGGCCCAATTATCATCAGGCCCACGTTGGACTGAATTTACTTGTATTCTTTTCAAGTTGGTCGAAAACGTTTCCATTGGTTTAGATTACATGGTAATGTTGATCTACACACATTCTGATGATTTTCTGTAAAGAATGTATTAAACAACTTCTCGACGATCATGTTTGGAAGGTAGCAAGGGCACGACAGAGCTTCATGAGCCCCGAGGTTGGTCCATTCACCATGCTCGATCCATCATGACACCCATCACAGTCAATCACAGCGGTGTTGTTAATCCCCCAGCATCCAATTAGAGGAGATTAGTTTCTAAGAGTCTTACAATGACCATACAGGTCCTCACCATGTGCTTCCTCCCCATAGATGAATCCCACAGGAGCTGGCACTGATACCACTTTCATGTTCACCTCATGGCCTTTGACCGACCTACACACACACACAGACATGGATGGATTTACACACATGGTGTTTTGTCCAACCACAAGACAAGACTGTCCATTTATTCCTCGATGTAGCAACATTTTTAGGCATTCGCTCAAAATTCATGATTAGAATTGGGTGGGGCAGTTTGAATTTCCCCGTGTTCTTTCTTTTCTCCTTTCTACTTCATCAGGTTCCTTTGATATACTTGTTTTAATGAATTACTACACAATCTTTTTACTGGCATTCACCTTGCATGATAAAGTCATGGAGAAGGGAAATGTTCTGGAAATGTTCCAGAAGATGATGTATAAGCATGTCTGGTCAGTTCATTGCAGCACGACTGAGAAATAACTGTTTGGTCATAATGTTCTTAAATAAAAGTTAATTTTTTCTTAAGCACTGCCTTATTTAAGATAAATATACAGCGGTTATGCATCCTGCTCTTATATAACAGAGAATGTTTGATGATGAAAATGAGTCTTACAAGTTGACATGTTGCGACGTAGACCCATCATTTCTTGGTCTCAGAGTCTCGTTTAGCAAATGGTGAAATATAGTTTTTAAGAAGATATGCTTTTGAAGACGCTGAGACAATTCAACTTTGTGGGGAGTTTTTTTTGTCTAACCTGTCTCTTTCATAGTATAATTGTGTTTAGCTGTGTGTTTATGTTCTCTGGGGACTCAGTGGGATTGATGTGATTACAGTGAGCTGCAGACAACCAGACTGTAAGTGATTGAGGTTTAGCTAACAACCACAGTAGTTTGGATGACATGAATGACATTCATGTTCCTGTTCTTAGACGGCCCCTGAGCCAGAATAACATGTGTTCACATTTTTGCAAAGCGACGGCAGGTTACCGGTAATGTAGTCACGTCTGTGTGGCAGCAAAGTTAGGAAGTTATTGGAGCTGTTCCCATTCACCTGAACTTATGTAACCTGTCTGATGCCTTTGTCTTGTAGCTGCGCCGGTGCAGCTGTGTCTTCATGAGCGCCGGTCAACATTTGATGCTGATGGGCTGCAATTTAAAACCGTCCGAACGGTCTGTGGCAGCACAGTCAACTTTCTGAACACTCATTTAAATATTTATAGTGACTGTTCCGTCCGTGTGTTCATTAGCTATGACAGTTCTCCTGTAGAGGAGGCACAAGGGACTAAAAACAACCAAGGCGGGGTCCTCCCTGGACAGGTCTCCGTGAAGACTGAAAACAGTTCACCTTACTAGCAGTTGAGCGTCACCAGTTTGTTTTTGGTTGGTGAGAGGAAGCTGGAGCACCTGGAGGAAATCCACACAGACTAGTGGAAAACATAAAAACACAGTAAGGCTGTCAAATCCAAACAGTGTCCAGCCACCACACCACCATCCCACCAGGGCTGTCGTCATAACCACGTGTGTTGACTTTGTCGGATGATGGTGTGATCTTGTCATTCAGGCTGTCCTACTTTCCCCAAGTGTGGACAGGATGTAATTTTTGTGTTTTCGACCTGCAAAGATTTAATGTTATTCAGGTGTTTGCCGCGGACATGGTGTCAGCTGGAAAATGCAAATGGTTTGCACATGAAAACAGTGTTTTAACACCATGCAGGTGCAGTGTTTGAGTCTTTGCATCGGCACCGTGCTGTGTTGACAAAATGCCTGCTGGACAGAATCTTAGCTTATAATGCTGTGAAAGCATTTGATGAGCTGATGAGATCATATCAGAGCCAGAAACACCTGCATCTTTGAGTCAGCTGTGATGTTTGGAAGACCAGATGATGCTCTGAAAAGTCTGAGGGGAAAACAGTTGTCTACCCTCATTTAATGAACCATCTATTAACGAGCCGATACCACCCACAGTGTAAAGTGATGTCTGAGGCGTAGTGAGAAACAACATTCAGCTGAATGCGTGTCGGTTTTGCTTGTCAGTTAGTTTGGAATACCTTGGCAGCCTGCCTTTATCAAATGTTTCATCATGAGCAGAGATTTTGTTGCCACAGTGTGCATGTATTTACTGTAACAAGTATAACTACTACACTCGTTTTGTGTCCTGACTGAATGTGGATGTTTTTTGCCTTCGTTACTTCTTTAACTGCAGTAGATTAAATGCCATTTGAGGGGTTGTCTTTGACATCATTTTGGGGTTTGGGATGCGTTCATAGCCCAGGCAACTAATCTGTTGACGGAGAAAATAGTTGACAGATAGAAGATCCGTTGATTCAAAGTGATGCAGCTTTTATTCAATTTGCAGCCTATGTGCAATATCCAACCAATAAATTCCACTAAACCCTTTCTAGATGCTAAGAGGCAACGACATGGACATTGTCTGTTCGGCATGACAGGATGATCCATCACAGTCCAGGAGGGAATCTCCCAGGAGCATCAACACAGAGAGTGTAGATAATTGATGACAGGCATAGAGGAGCTGAATGTAAAATATTCTCTTATCAACCTTCAGGAGAACCGTGACAAAAGCACCATATCATCAGCAGGGACTTCTGACAGTTTTTTCCTAAAGTAGTAGTTAAATAATATCAAATGAATTAGGCCATACTTCAGTTACTGTGCAAAATCAGACGTCCTTGTCTTGATATGATTCCGGCGTGAGGTCACACAAAAAGTAAAATTATCCTTGCTGAATGTTTCCAGTGTGAGATGAGATAAAACTGTCTCAGCTGTCATGGCTATGGAACTGAAATGCTATTTGGGTAACAGTAGTTTGTATGAATCCATGTTGACAAAATGAGCAGCAACATTCCTTGAATTCCCACAGCTCGTCCAGACAAACCATACCAATGTCATTTCAAGATTCTTTGGGCTTGCCTGACCGTGGATAGTTTGTAAGCATCTCGGTCCAGACAGACGGAAACCCCCAAAACAGGAACTGGTTTGGCTCTGCTCCCACCGTATAACCGAGCCATATTTTGGTTTTGAGAAAACACCATGGAGTTTGAAGATAACCATCAAAACAACTCCCTTTAAATGCTCTGTTGGGCAGTGGAGCTCTTTGGGGACCAACAGGAGACGTGTGGGTTGCAGCTTCTCCGTTGTCCTAGATGCCGCCCGCCTTACTGAGAGGTGTAACAAGAGAGGACTGCCTGCTGGGCTACAAAAAGGTCAGCTATAGGAGTAGAGAGTGAGAGTTATGTGTGTTCATGCATATGCATTTGGCGGAAAAGGAAATTCTTGCTGCTTCTGTTGGGTGCTCTGTGCGGCTGCAGGATTAGAAAGCTGCCTTTGTCTGTCAGGTCGGAGCTGGGTGAAAGAGGCTCAGGTTGCTGCCTGAGGAGCTGCTGTAGGCGAGAGATGAGGATGCCACAGATCAAGACTCAGGGACAGGAGGATGATTGTCCTTGGGCAAAGGAGGACTTCCACCACATATAGACAGTACCACATATATTTGTACATGCAAGTGTCATTACTGTAAACAGGTGAAACCATCATCGGGATAAAAATGTACCTGTCATCATCAATGATTTTGTTTGTGTGCCCGTTTCAGTCTTCAATGAAACGCCACTCCAAATTTACCCCATTTTTGCCCAGAGTTAACGCAAGAATAATTAAAATAAAAAATTTATTAAAAATAAATTAATCACATTATTTTAAATCTGTTTTAAATAAACTAAAGTGATTTTTAAAAAAATGTTTTTATCGATAGGAGAGGGTAAATACACTTGCTTTGCACAATTTATTATTCCAACAACCTACAAAGATCAAATTCTATCCGAAAGTTATTTAAAGTTAAAGTTAAAGTTGATTCTCACAGGTGCCCAAAATACACCTGGCAAACAAAGCGGATACTCTTCCTCAACAATTTCAACAATAGGCTGCAAGCTATTGCCACTAATCTGACCGTCTCTGTCCAAAATTGGTCACGTGTAGATTTTTTGCTGCAGACTGTCCAGTGTGGTGAGGGGAAGATTCCCATTTCAGCTGTGTCTGACTGTCAAGTGATAAAACCTAACATGCTCTGATGTTAACTCAGTTCACATGGACACTAAACACAAATTAGTTTGGTCTTGTCAAAGAGAGCCATCTGACTTTGAATCCATTCTGAAATCCATTCTGAAATTTACAGTGTAAAACTTGTCTTACTGGTGTTTTTTATTAACCACTATTAACATTATCATTGACAGTTGTAATATGTAGAAGCCACATTCTGACCCACTGCAGCAGATATAAACTCAGAGTTGAATTAATCATTAAAATACTCCATGCAACAATTGCTATACAAAAATATACTTTTGGTTCCACCAGCCTCTTTACTTAACTGCAGTTCCACCCTGAGCCCTGATGCGGAAGTGACATTTCATGTCCAAATATCCAAAGTAGACCAATTATTTGGATGTAGACCATGATGTTTGTTTGAACTTCTAATATCCAGTCAAAAAAATACATCTCAGAAAGTTTAAGAATGCTGCTGACACATCCCTCAGATTGATGACATTGTAAGAGCATTCGCAGCATTGTGAGCAGACACTTTCTTGGGTTCCAAGGCTGCAGAGGAAGGCTGTCAGACAGAGAGAGAAGGCCATTGGAAACTCATTAGGCCTTGTGGAGTTTTGGACTTACTTTCTGCTGACAGTATTCTCCCCTTAATGTTGTCGTCTCGGTCTGGCTGTGGCTGAATGGGTGATTCATCATCCCACAGCCGCCGGTGCTGACCGGGACTGAGGCCATGCCCGGCTCTAGCAGGCGGGAGGTATTATGGCCCTTCTAGAACCGTGTAACAAGTGGACACACTTCACATTTATGTAGGTTATATTTTATAGGTTTATATTATATTTTTAATACAAATAACAAATCTAGATTGAACGACGCTGAAATGACCACACTGGTCATTCATGGAACAGGCAGTCAAGCTAAAAGGTTTAAAAAAAATAGTGATAATAATAATTCAAACTCAAGAACATTAACATGTTAGAAATGGAGTAAACGGTAAAAAGCTACAAAGTAGAAAGTATAAAATGCTGAAATAACTCCTGGCATACTGAGTGACTGCGCTTATAGAGGTCACATAGTTCATAAGTCACCAGGACGTTTCCCTACAAGCTGCACATGCCAGTATCTCTGAAACCCAGCAACACCCTGAAACAGTCCTATTGAGAGGCATTGGAAACAAGGGTTTGGAACTTGCTGGGTTAAATCACTGGCAATTGGACTTGCTTGTTAATTTGAAGCCCCTTTGGCAGACTTCTTCAGTTCAAAACCGACGAGTTATTTATAACATTATAAGACCTGAATTTGTACGCAGTCCAATTCTCTGAAGAAGACACACAACAGAAATCCACTCAACAAGTACATCTGACTACATCTGAATGAGAATCATGGACACATATTGGACAGCAATGAATGAGGACATCTGTTATCCTTTTCCACAGCCTGTTCAAGGTCGCAATATTGTCCCATTATTACATCTTTCCATTCTCTATACAACGGACACAATAGGCAAACACCTCACCATTAACCGGCAGCAGAGGTTGTCACAAAGATTAGTGTTGGAGTAAAAAGGAAAAGCTGGCACACTTTTGAGAAGTGCTGTAGCAGCAGCTAACATCCACTTTGGACGCTGGCCTCTCATCTATCTCCAGGCAACTGTCCCATCAGCAGGATGAACGAACCACATGTGACCTCTACAACAATGAAGGTGAAAACCAATGTTAGACGTTAAATGTCTCCAACCATCCAGTCAGTCAGAGCAGCTTGTTCGGATGAGAGCATTTCTTATTTGCTCAGTGCAGAAAGGACGGAGCCTCACTGAATATCTTGCCTGGAGCATCAACACATCCATCATGACATGTCCTCTTGCCGCCAGAATTAACCCATCCAGCATCCTCAGCTTTTTCTTTTTTTGTAACATTTCTCTTTTCACAGACTGACTGGAAGTACACTCATTTTTTCCATTTTCTCACTCACAATCTCTCTCTCACTCACCCTCTCTCTCTCTCTTTTGCTCACTGCTCTCTCTGCTTTCCTCAGCGGAAACAGTCGTCTCACCAAATCCTCAGGTTATGACGAAGAAAATCCTGAATCCTGACCCTTAAGCTCATTTTAAAATCCCCAGCTTT